>MU714322.1:0-32561 GCA_026770625.1 Nicotiana glauca
TTGTTTTTTTTTCTATAACTTGCAGTAGTTTGTTTAATTAGATATCATCATTTTTACATTTCAGCTTTGCGAAACTGTGAACATGTGTAGAATAAATTAACTAGGCCCAATATTGGAATAAGATGGCCTAGGTCCCATTTAACACTACATGCGATGGACCTGGGCCCACTTTGGTAAACGGACTGCCCGTATTGCACCTATTTTTTGATTTAACAAACCGTGTTCGGAACTCGATTATAACAATTCTTAAGCATGTAATTTAATTAGAATTTTTTCTTCTTTCATATTTAGAGACAAAACAAAAAAAATAGAATAATATAGTCAATTTAGGATTATCCTTTTAAAATAAACGAGACGAGCCTCGCCAAATAAAACGCACAAATTGCGGGACCCTCATTAAATATATATATAAAAATACTTAAATTTCGGGATGAGCCGTTTAGGAATTTCACGGCCTCCCCCAAAATAATAACGCGCTAGTCTCTTTAGGCGCGTATTAATAATTTCACTTTCTTAAACTCGGGTGCACATTTATGTGACCCAAATCCAAATCTCAACGGAGTCGAAATATGTCAATAACCACGGGTACATTGATTGTGACGTGGTTCGAGATGCATTTTCACGACGTTGCAATTCTCTTTTAAAATAATAAATAATAAAAGCGGTAAAGAATTAAAATTTGCACATAAGTTAAAGCATGTTATAAATAAGATAAATAAGCCAAATATGACAGTTGAGTGGCCGTGCTAGAACCACGGAACTCGAGAATGCCTAACACCTTCTCCCGGGTTAACAGAATTCCTTATCCGGATTATTAGTTCGCGGACTGTTAAACAGAGTCAATAATTTCCTCGATTCGGGATTCAAACCAGTGACTTGGGACACCATAAATCTCCCAAGTGGCGACTATGAATCTCTTAATAAATGAATCCCTTTCGATTGTCCTTTAATTAGAAACACTCCCTTTACCACGCCCCTTCGTGGGGTGAGGTAGCGCAAAAAGGAGGTGTGACACTACGCGTTTATGAAGGAGGGCTCGCATTCGCGAAAGGTTATTTTCTGGTGCTTCGCGTTCACAGGGGTACGTTCGCGTTCGCGCATAAGGATCTAGGGTCCAGTGAGTTTTGTTCTTCGCATTCGCATAAGTGGTGCCGCATTCGTGTAGCTTTAGGCGAAGTGGTCATCGCGTTCGCGACTGGGATGTCGCGTTCGCAAAGAGTTAATTTGGTCAAAGAAAATTTGTGCATCGCGAACGCGTGGGTTTGACCGCGTTCGCGGAGAAGAGATTCCAGAAGCTGGGCAGTGATTTTATAAATATTTCATCCGCGAGTATTAGTCATTTTCCTCCATTGTTGAACATTTTTGAGACCTCTTTGGGAGAAATTGAAGAGGTATTCGAAGAGGATTGATTGGAGGTAAGTTTTATGAACCAAAAACGTGATTATATTGTGAAATTAACCTAGAAATTCATGGAAATTTAGCCAAAAATGGAATAACTAGGGCTTGGAATTTTGAGATTTTAAATTGGGATTTGAGGGGCCATTTGGACTCCGATTTTGGTGTTCTTTATATGCATAGACTCGTGGAGTGATAAGGAACCCGTTGATATAAAAATTTCTGAGTTTTGAGATGTGGGCCCGGAGCTCGGGTTTTTGTTAATTTCGGATTTTTGGTATTTTTCGATTGTTTTCAATTGGGCTTTGTTCCCTTAGCACATTGTGATGTATTCGTTCTATTTTTGAATAGATTCGATGCACGTGGAGGTCAATTCGAGGGGCAAAGGCGTCGCGAGCTAGAGAATTAGCCGGTTCGAGGTGAGTAATGATATTAAATGATGTCCTGAGGGTTTGAAACCCCAAATTTGCACATTGTAGTGCTATATTGAGACGGCTTGCACGCCGGATAACGGGCGTGGGGTAGAGCACCATTGGGGATTGTGATTTGGTCCATCCCGATTGATGAAATTACTACTTATTTGATTGAGACTTATTTGTTATCAATTTGATTTGGGCTAGTTCCCATGTTTGGGGCCTTGTGCCGACTTGTAGGACCCTTAGGGGCATTTTGACTGATTTTCCTAACTTTACTTGTTAAAAATCATATCCTCAGTTCAGTTTCTATTCGTTTAAACAACGTGAACCGGTTTCATAAATGCTAATTCTAAATGAGAGAAATATGTGGGCTGAGATCCCTACCTTATATTATTTTGCCCGAGAGGCTGTGAGTAAAATGACTGAGAGGGGTTGAGAACCCAACAGTGAGGATATTATACTTATTATGGATCGGGATGCACATCACAGTAAATGTTTATGTAGATCGGACTGCGCATCGTAGTAATATAATGCTCGGGCTGTAGGAGCCCTTCCGGAGTATGCATACCACCCTTCCGGAGTATGCATACCCCTAGTGAGCGCAATCGACTATATATATGGATCGAGCTGCACGTCGCAGCAATGTACGGATCGGGCTGCACGCCGCGTCAGTTATTTTTATTTCTATTATTATGAGAGATATATGAGCCGAGTGTTGGGAATGAGTGCTAAGTGATGATAGTGAGCCTGAGGGGCAGATTTCTACTTGTTATTACATGTTAAATTACCTATTTTACCTGATTTGAAGAGATTTCATTCGACTCCCTCGCTGGCTTACTGCTTAAGTGATTTTACCGCTTGTGATATAGAATTGCTTTGTGCCTTACGTGTTTTCATGATTTCAGCCATTATTTATAATTATTACTCACTAGGTCGGAGTACTCACATTACTCCCTGCACCGTGTGTGAAGATACATGCATAGTAGAGTCCGCTCCTGAGTGCTGATCCTCCCAGTCCAGGCAGTGATTTGGAAACTACGAGGTAGCTGTTGGCGTCTGCAGCCTCGTACCTCCCCTATCTTATCATTTTCATGTTCTTAGAACTATTGTATCAAATTTAGTATTTAGCAGACTTATATCTGGATTTCTTAGTTGCTCATGACTTCTGACACCCCGATTTGGGATGTGTCGGGATGGTTTCCCTTATTGTTGTCATTATTTTCGAAAATTATGATTATTATATTATATTTAATAACTGTCTAAGGCATTTAGCCGTGTAAAGAGGTGTTTTGTTTGGTCTGGCTAGCCTTGTCAATTCGAGAGGCGCTATCACGATCGAGTTTGGGAATTGGGTTGTGACATAGATATGGTTGAAGCTCAACCAATAACTAAAGAGGTGCTTCAGATATCTGATTCTATTCAAGTAGAAGGACAGAGCATTATAGAGATTGACAACGAACAAGCTTTGGGTGTTCAAGTCTTAGAGAGCGCACCGGTAATCGAAGAAGTTGCTGAAAAAACCTCTACTCAACTAACTAGACGAAGGTCAAATTTGAAACAAAAAGAATCCTCAACTACGATATTAAGAGAAAATGCTTCGTTGGATGAAATAAAAGTGGGATCAATATTTGATAAAAAGAAGAGTATAATTAACTATTTTTCGAATATAGCAATTAAAGTAGATCTATCTCAACAAGATATTCATTGAAATGCAATGATGATAGGTGTGGTGGTGTGTGCGTGCTTTCAGAATTAAAGATTCAACACTGTTCAAGATAGTAAAGATTGAGAAAAATCATGCATGCTCTGTTAACACTATGAAAGCTGATCAAAGGCATGCAACTTCAAAGTTGATTAGTGGTTACACCAGCTTTTGTCATGGCAGAAATAAAAAAATTGTATGGACTAGACATTGGGTATCACAAGGTGTGGCGTGCTATTCAACGTGCTTCCGCTTTAATAAGAGGAACTCCTGAAGAGAATTATGAATTATTGTCTTCATATTTGTATATGATGAGAAGTAAAAACCCGGGAACATATACTAACATAAAGATAGACGACAACAACATGTAAACAATCAAAAAAGAGTTTATTAATCTGTTTTATAAACTTTACTAATAAACTCTAGGACATGTTGTCTTAAACCAGTTAAAAATTTAAGGACGTGTTGTCCTTAACTTTCATGTTTGCAGTCAAAAAGTTAAGGACACTTGGTCCTTAACTTAAAATTCCAAGTTATAAAATTAAGGACATGGTGACCTTAACTTTTGACCTTGTTAGTCTAAGTTAAGGACTCCATGTCCTTAAATTTTTAGCTTGTAAACATAAGTTAAAGACTGCATGTATAAATTGTCAGTCTAAGTTAATGACTACATGTCCTTAACTTTTGATCTTGTTAGTCTAACTTCAGGACGACCTGTCCTTAACTTTTAATCTTGTAACCTGAAGTTCAGGACTGCATTTTCTTAACTTTTGACCTTGTTAGTCTAACTTTAGGACTACATGTCCTTAACTTTTGGCCTTGTAACCTGAAGTTCAGGACTACCTGTCCTTAACTTTTGACCTTGTTAGTCTAAGTTAAGGACTGCCTATCCTTAACTTATGTTAACCTTGTTTTATATTGTATTTTCAAGTTTCTTTATATATTTTATGCATATGGATCATCAATATCTGGTTGGAATCATTGTAGACTAGTGATTGCTGTTGATGCAACTTTTTTGAAGTCAAAATTTTGTGGTGTTTTAATGATTTCAGTTTCAAAGGATGCAAATAACCAAATTTTCCCACTAGCCTTTGGAATAGCAGAATCTGAAAATAACAATTCCTATGAGTGGTACTTTAGAAAGCTTCGCAATGCAATTGGGAGCCGTGATAAATTTAATTTTCTATCAGACATGCATCAAGCTATTGCATATGCCATCGCAAAGGAATATCCTAAAAGCCACCATGGGATTTGTATCTATCATTTGGAGCAGAACCTAAAGAGAAGGAAAGTGAAAAGTGAGATCATAAAACTTTTTCAAAGCGCTGCAATAGTATGCAGGCGTAAAGAATTTGATCTTTACATGTCATATATAGCAAAAGTAGATAAGAAGACTTATGACAACTTGATAGAAGAACCACTGGAAAGGTGGGCACGTTATTGTAATCCACGACGAAGATATGACATGCTCACAACAAACATAGTTGAGTCAATGAATTATGTTCTATTAGAAGCAAGGGAGCTGCTTATATTAAGAATGATGGATTTCATTCAAATGAAGCTACAACGTTGATTTTATGAAAGAAGAAATGAAGTAGAAGGAACTTTTTATGATGTTTCTTGTTGGGTAGAAGAGGAATTGAAGAAAAAGATACATTTAGCATTTACTTAGAATGTAAGTATTATGTTTTATGTTTAGGTTATTATTTTAATATAATTTAACATAATGTACTAACTTATAATTTTTCAAGAGGGGTTGCTCTGATGGTAAGCAACTCTCACTTCCAACCAAGAGGTTGTGAGTTCGAGTCTCCCCAAGAGCAAGGTGGGAAGTTCTTGGAGGGAAGGATGCCGGGGGTCTATTTGGAAACAACCTCTCTACCAGGGGGTCTGCCTCTCTACCCCAGGGTAGGGGTAAGGTATGCGTACACACTATCCTCTCCAGACCCCACTAAGTGGGATTATACTGGGTTGTTGTTGTTGTTGTTGTTGTTGTTGTTGTTGTAAGGTCTTCACTGTTGATTCATGGCGTTCTAGAGTTGAAGAAGAAGGAATAACTTTCTTGGTGGACTTAAACAAAATAACATATGATTATTTTCAGTTTCAATTTGATGAATTACCATGCATACATGCAATTGCAGCTATCGAGAAGAGAAACATCAAGAAGTCCAACTTTTGCTCGCACTGGTACTTAAAGGAATCTTGGCTGAAAACATATGAAAGACAAATATATCCTGTAGGACATACTAATTCTTGGATTGTACTAGAGAGTGTTAAGTCACAAATTGTTAAACCTCCATATTTCAAAGTGCCACCAGGTAGAAGGCAGAACAAAAGGCATATTCCAGCTACCGAGTCATCAAAAATAACATTCAAATGTGGTCGTTGCAGAAGAATTGGTCATAATAGAACAACTTGTATATATTCTCCGGTAGTCCATCCATTTTCAAGGAAGCATAGAGAATAGTAGATATATCCACTTATGTATATCGACACTTTTAAGTTTTTGCTATAAATTGGATTCATTTAGATTATTCTTATTTGAGCAGATGTCTGAGTTTTCAAAATTTCTTTTTGCTTACATTCTTTTTATTTATTTTGAATTCAAAGTTCAAAAGTTAAGGACAAACAGTCCTTAACTTTGACTTACAGGTTCAAAAGTTAAGGACAGGCAATCCTTAACTTTGACTTACAAGTTCAAAAGTTAAAGGACAGGCAGTCCTTAAGTTTGAGTTCCAAGTTAAAAAGTTAAGGACATGCAGTCCTTAACTTTGACTTACATGTTCAAAAGTTAAGGGCAGACAATCCTTAAGTTTGAGTTCAAAGGTTAATGACAAACAGTCTTTAACTTTGACTTACAAGTTCAAAAGTCAAGGACAGACAATCCTTAAGTTTGAGTTCAAAGTTCAAAATTAAAGGACAGACAGTCCTTAAGTTTGAGTTCAAAGTTCAAAAGTTAAGGACATGCAGTCCTTAACTTTGACTTACAGGTTTAAAAGTTAAGGACACTTGGTCCTTAACTTAGACTTTCAAGTTCAAAAGTTAAGGACACTTGGTCCTGAAGTTTGAGTTTCAAGTTCAAAAGTTCAGGACACTTGATCCTGAAGTTTCAATTTGAAGTTCAAAATTTAAGGACACTGGGTCCTTAACTTTGAATTTGAAGATCAATTACACTTGGTACTTTACTAATACTTACAAGCTCAATACACTTAATTCAGGGATTGCAAATGGACAAATCAATACTTGATAGAAACAATGAAATTAGTAACATGATGCCTTCATATTACTTCTGAAATTGTAATTTTGCATAGCTGTGACAATAAATTATGCTATGCAAATAAAATAAAAGTGCCTTTTGAGGAACTTACAAGATATTTCAGAATTCATATGGATTCTTTATAGCAATTTCATACAAAAAATCAACTACAACTAACTTTCTTTACAACTAAACTACAGCTCCTTCGGACAACAAGTTTTATTTTTCACTATCATAATTGTCGCCAACATTTTCTGGTGGTGTATCATAACCAGAATTTCTTTTCCACTCTCCATGTGCCCAAAGATTTGCTGCAAGTTCTTTTCTAAAGCCATTTATGTCTTCAGGTTGGAATTTCTCCACTTCCTTTCCCATCATCAACAACTCCACATACTTGATTAGGATTGCACCATAATTAGTCCTCAGAAAAATATAAGATATGGAGTCAATTAAACAATAAATCTAAAGTACATATACATTATATAACAAATAACAACACGTACGTTCCAGTTTGGTGTGATGATCTTTGCCGGTGAATATCAAATTTGTTGAATGCATTTTCAAAAGACTTGTGATGTTTCTCAAAATGTGAGAACTTTAGCAAGTGGGGGATCATGCGTGCATACATTTCAATGTGATTCATTCCTGCCTCATATGGCTCACTATATATGGAATTGTACACATCAATCCTTTTCTCATTCAAATCCAATATCCTCAAAAGAAAATGTGTCACAGCTCATTATCTTCTGAAGGAAGCTGACATGGAAAAAAGATTTTGTCAACCTCAGTCCAAGCAATTCCACATCTACGACTGTCACCCCACACATATGGTGTCAGAAACAATTGATTATCACAACACCAAAACTCATATGTAGAATCTTCATTGAAATCCTTATACACAAGCACCATATAGTTATCAAAAAGTATATCTGTAGTTGTGCAATGAAAAGGATGGTCGTGAGGGTGGTAGCATTCCTTCTTTCTCAGATAATATAGGGCAATGTCTATATGCTTCATTAAAAGAGAACAAATAAAACAAATCCATCAGTCATAAAATAATTTTAAAAAAAATTTAAGAATAAAGAAAATAAATGCCTTGCGAATTATCAAACCTTGTCATCAAGTACAAAGCTAATCTTTGAAAGCTCAAGGAAGAGCATTTTACTATTGATTTTTTGATGATACAATTTGCATGGATTCTTTCTTACACCATTATCATTAGCATATATATCAGTTTTGTAATGCCCCGAAAAGTTTTGCTAAGTAACCTAGGATCTCGTGGTTCCATGTAGGCTTATTATAATATTTTTATGTGCAATTAACATGGTATACATCAATTGAATTTGGTAAATATGTGTACAAGTCTTATGGTAAGTGTTTGGCTCAAAAGTTATCAATCTACTTTATAAGCTTAAAAGTAATAAAAAATAAATGAGGGTAAATCGTAATCAAATATAATAAAACCTAGAGACAAAAGAGATAAAATTATTGTAGTAGATCTGATAAAATGAACTCGAGAATGAGTGTTCGTTAGATGTAGAGAGAGTAAGAGAAAATAAGAGAGTTGTATTCTCTGAGAATAATAATGACGCCTCTTTACAATGGGAAGGTCTCCTTTATATAGCAGGAGGCCTTCCTCGAAACAATCATAAAAGTACCAAAAGTAGTCAACTTTCCCCTAGCGAGGACGCTGAGTTTTAACTGGCGTCGCCTTTGTCCCCACACCCAAGTCGTATCCTTTCTTTAGTTGACGTTTGCTCACTAGGTGTACCCTTCGGCGTAGAGACGTTGAGGGCCAAATTTGACCCCATACAGTTAGTCCCTCCGCTTGTTGGAGGCATATTCGGTAGACGTCTTCAATGGGCGGAAATGCAAACCTCATCTTTGGAGAATTTGACCTTACTATGGGGGCGGTGACGTGAATGAGATGAAATGTATGACATCGCCGAGCTACTGACGCGTGGCTCCCTTTTTGAAATAACTTCATCGCCCGCATGCGTCATAATTATAATTACTCCCGAGGCGGTTCAGAGGATGATGTGATGTTCTAGTTTCTTCGCGCACGTTTTGAATCATGCCTCTTCGATTTCTGCGCATCCTAACCCTATAAATAGAGGGAAGGTTTAATCCATTTCATCTTTCGAACCTTTGGAAAACCTTTTCTGGCTTCTTTCTTTGCCTTTCTTTCTAGCAACCGCTATTTTGTGCGAGATTCTCCCACTTCTTTGAAACCACACTTCCTGTCGTTAGTGCTTCATTTCTTACATAGGATAACATGATGAAACACCATCAGAGTAGTAAAAAGACCAAAGATAATGCCCTATCTAGGGTTCCGCCCTCTTCCGGTGGTGAAGAGGAAAAAGAAGGGAAGGCTCTCGTTCCCCTTAGTGTAGACAACGTCCTCCCAAAGGAGATGCATATTCGAAGGGATTTTCCAACTAAAAGCCCAGCCCTTCCCTGGGAGCATAGTGATTTATTACAATCCCACCTAGATGATCTTCGAGAGACGCACCATATTCCGGACTATGTGGAAATGGTTCCGGCTGGGACGGACTATGCTAATGTGCACCGGCTTGGGTATTGCACATTTTACGAGTACCCATTTTTGATCTGTTATGGTCTCCCGATCTACCCACTAACGGAGGAGATTTTCCGCTTTTTCAATGTGTGTCCAGCTCAGCTTACTCCTTACACCTTGAAAGTGTGCAGGATTTTGACCACATATGCGGCCAAGGCTGAGTGCAGCGTCTCAGTTCACTACCTTTTACAGTTATTCAGCCCTGGTTACCTGAGGGGTACCATGCTGCAGTTGAAAATCCATGGCGCGAAGGGCTTGGTCGTTAGAGCTGACGACAAGACCAACCGCCGCTTTTGGCGTAAATACTTCTACATCAGGACGGAGCACCTGGTGTCTAACCCTGAAGGGTTCCCAAAAAGATGGAACCCAGAACGTAAGTACCTTTATTTGTAGAATTCATGACAGCTTGCGACCTTGACCATACGGCCACTGTGATTTCTTTCTTTACTCTTTGTTGTAGCGAGGGCTTCTCCACCCCAGTTCATTGACAATATTAAATCGTGGGTGGAAAGAATGATACCTTATACGGAGGAATGCCGTACCTGGGCCGCATTTCGTGAACGATACGACCCGTCAGGTAATTCTTTGGCTTAGGTTTGGAAGTTCCCTTAGGTTTTGTTACCTGACTTACTCGTGCTGGTAGGTTGGAGTGCCCCTAAGAGGAAGAAAAACGTCGTTACCTCACCTAGGGCGAGGACTGACTCTGAGGGTGGAGACATACCCTACGGCTCGTCCAGTGATGGCACCCCCGAGGTTCCTCCTATGGCGGCGTCCGCAAGTGAAGCGACTCCTTTAATGCCATGCTCGCGGCCTGTGGAGGAGACTTCTGAATGTGAGGAGCCGCCAGAGAGAAAAAGACGGTGATTAATAGCGGGCAAGGGGATAGCCACAGAGGACGAGAGGGCGAGTGAGCCCCGTCAGGGGTCGAGGCCAGCTTTTATGGCCGATGCCATCCGTTTTGGGAGGTCGGCTCCCCAAAGGAGGGCAGTTCCCGATGCTAGCACAGCCCACATTCCGGAGAGTGGTTTGTCGGCTGCTGTTGGAGAAGTGGGCGACAGTGCCGAGAGGGTGGACCCTGAGGCCGCACATATGGATGCAGATGTGTTAACGAGGGGCCCGGCCCGTGTGGGGATGATGACAGGTAGATCCAACCGCCGAATTCTGATCCCAGGAGGGTATAACCTATTGCAACATAGCAATCAGGCCTTAACGGACATGACCCTGTTATGTGCGGCCACTGAGCGTGAAACGCTGAAAGGTGTTAGTGACGGGGATCTATCCCGGAGTGTCACTGGCGTGGCCTTGCAGGTAGTTTTTAGTTTTCTTTGTGTGTCGTAAGGCTAACTTTGATGCATACTGACTTGCCTTTCCTCTTTTTCTTCTCCTTTTAGACTCTCATTTTGGAGGTAGAGAGGAGGCAGCGAGCGTAAAAGAAGGCAGCCACCTTTAATAAGGTGGCAAAGAAGTATCAGCGGTGCCGTGCCAAGCATCAGGCATTGGCGAACCTACTCAAGCAGGACCCGGAATTTCGGGTTTTCCGTGGGGGCCTTGAGCAGTCGGAGGCCCAACTGACACGGAGGGTGGTTGAGCTGGAGCAGGTTGATGAGCAGCTGATGGCCGCTTTGGCTCGGAACATCGAGCTGGAGACTCTTCTCCAGTCAAAGGAAGAGGAATTGGAGGTTGGCAGTGGGGTAGCGGCGAAAGCTGCTGATTTGCGATCCAAGGTCGCTGCTTTGACCGCCGAGCTCGATACCAGGGCGGTTGAGGTTGAAGCTCTTAAGTGGACTGCTGCGCCAAGGTTCGATGAGGATGTGCATCGTGAGGCGCATGAGATGTGGGTGTATGCCGAGGCCAGATTGGTCATGCTTGAGGAGTTCTTAGCTGCGGGTCGGGCTACTGAGGCGGAGGTTCAGGAGCAACTACACGTAGCTCGCGTCGCCCGCAAAGCGTGTGGGTATAGTTCCGAATCCCCAGACCGGGCGTGCTATAATTCCAAAGACGTTAACCATCTAGGATTCGGGTCCTGGATCTCTGCAACTTATCAACCTGGTGGCGATAATGGACGAGATGGCGGCCAGGCGGGGGACGACGAACAGAATGGCGAAGCCCTTTAGGACTTGTATGCATTTTTTTATTGTATTTTGAATTGTAAATGGGTCCTTTTGTACATGCATTTTTGGATGATAATGAAATTTGTACTTTTGCGGTTATTCGTTTCCTTTTGTATCTTTTATTTTCGGTATATCGTCTCCGCAGGGAGGATGCTCGCTTACTTGTAGGATTCTTAGCGTGCTTCTCGAATGTTGTTTGTGTTATTCGCCGATAGGAGGCAGCTTCGATACTAAATAGTGGCGGCTTTAGCTAATAATGGCGTCACTTTACCTGTTATTTACGTGACTTTTGCCATAGTCGAACAGAGTTGGCGGTTGTTGGTGACAACGGCCTTAGCCATAATATTGTCGATGGCCTTAGTCAGGTACGTAACTTCGACTATCGTCGAATTACTCATTTGTCGTAGTCGAGCTGGGTCGACTTATTGATGATGATGGCATTAGCCATTTACACGTTGGAGATAGCCTTAGCCATATATGTAATTTCGACTATTGTCGAATTACTCATTTGTCGTAGTCGAGCTGGGTCGACTTATTGACGACGATGGCCTTAGCCATTTACACATCGGAGATGGCCTTAACTATGTACGTAACTTCGACTATCGTTGAGTTAATCTTTTGTCATAGTTGAGCTAGGTCGACTTATTAACAACGATGGCCTTAGTCATGTACATAACTTCGACTGTCGTCGAGTTACTCTTTTGTTGTAGTCGATCTGGGTCAACTTATTGACGATGATGGCCTTAGCCATTTACACATCGGAGATGGCCTTAGCCATGTACGTAACTTCGACTGTCGTCGAGTTACTATTTTGTCGTAGTCGATCTGGGTCGACTTATTGACGACGATGGCCTTAGCCATTTACACGTCGGAGATGGCCTTAGCCATGTATGTAACTTCGACTGTCGTCGAGTTACTCTTTTATCGTAGTCCAGATGGGTCGACTTATTGACGACGATGGCCTTAGCCATGTACGTAACTTCGACTGTCGTCGAGTTACTCTTTTGTCGTAGTCGAGCTGTGTCGACTTATTGACGATGATGGCCTTAGCTATGTACGTAACTTCGACCTATCATCGAGTTACTCTTTTTTCGTAGTCGAGCTGGGTCGACTTATTGGCGATGATAGCCTTAGCCATTTACACGTCGGAGACGGCCTTAGCCATGTACGTAACTTCGACTGTCGTCAAGTTACTCTTTTGTCGTAGTCGAGCTAGGTCGACTTATTTATGACGATGGCCTTAGCCGTTTACACGTTGGAGATGGCCTTAGCTGTTCATACATTGGAGATGGCCTTATCCGTTTACACGTTGGAGATGGCCTTAGCCGTTCATACATTGGAGATAGCCTTATCCGTTCATACATTGGAGATGGCCTTAGCCGTTTACACGTTGGAGATGGCCTTATCCGTTCATACATTGGAGATGGCCTTAGCCGTTCATACATTGGAGATGGCCTTAGCCGTTCATACATTGGAGATCATGCTAGTCCAGTCCCTTTGTCATATCAGCTGGGAGAGCGCATGGAGTGGCTGGTATGACAAACTTGTTCCGCAAATATCTCCAAGTGTCCCCTCTGCCACCTCGTTAAAAACCTCCCCGAGAAAACCCAATTGGGACAAAACTCGGGTAAGGGAAAAAGAGTGCGACTCAGGAGATGCCTTTTAGAAATGGAAATACTTGAGGTGGGCGACGTTCCAATTATTTTGGAGGGTTCTTCCTTCCATTGTTTCTAATTGGAATGCTCCTTTACCCGCTGCTACTATGATTTTGTAGGGTCCGTCCCAGTTGGTGCCCATTTTTCCTTCGCTTAGGTCTTTTGATACCAATGTTTTGGCTTTGAGGACGTAGTCTCCCACTTTGAGTGGTCTTACTTTGGCTCTTTTGTTGTAGTATCTTTCGACTTGTTGTTTCTGAGCCACCATTCTTACGTGGGCCATTTCTCTTCTTTCCTCGGCCTCGTCGAGGTCTTGAAGCCTATTTACGTCGTTCTTTGTTCCGCTGGTATATGAATACCTCAAGCTTGGTTCACTGACTTCGACTGGTATGACTGCGTCGGTTCCGTAGACCAGTGAGTATGGTGTTTCTCTTGTGCAGGATTTTGGTGTGGTTCGGTGTGCCCACAATACTTCCATTAGTAGTTCGGGCCATAGCCCTTTGGCTTCCCCGAGTTTCTTTTTCAGTATGTTCAGTATCGTTTTGTTGGAAGACTCTGCTTGGCCACTGGCGGCGGGGTGATATGGCATGGAGAGTATTCGCTTAATGTGCCATTTGTCGAAGAATTCTGTCATCTTCTGGCCGACGAACTGTCATCCGTTGTCGCAGCTGATTTCTTTGGGGATGCTGAAATGGCAGATGATATTCTTCCATATGAAGGCAATGACTTCCTGTTTGCGTATTTGGGCGTACGCACCTGCTTCCACCCACTTGGAGAAGTAGTCAGTTAAAACTAATAGAAATCGTACCTTTCCTCATCCTGCTGGTAGGAGACCGACTATATCCATTCCCCATTTGATGATAGGCCATGGGGAAGTAACTGAGTGGAGGGGCTCTCCTGGTTAGTGTATCATGGGGGCATACTTTTGACATTATTCGCATCGGCGAACGTATTCTGCTGCCTCTTTCTTCATGGTGGGCCAATAATAATCGGCTCGTATGCAGCGTACGAGGGCGCGGTTGCCTGTATGGGTGCCGCAGTGGCCCTCTATACTTCTTCGAGTACTGGTCCTGTTTGGTGCGGCCCTAGGAACCTTGGCTAGAGGTCCGCCAAACTTCCTTTTGTAGAGCTCGTGGTTTATCAGGCAATACCTGACGGCCTGTACGCGGAGCTTCTTTGCTTCTTTTTTGTCGAGTGGGAGTGTACCATCCTGCAGATAGGATACAAATTGGTTGTGCCAGTCCCAAGTCAAATTTAAAGAGAGTACCTCAGTGTGATCAATGGCTGAATGGAGGAGGGTGATCACGCTTTCTTTGTTGAAGTTTTTAGTGGCTGCGGCCAATTTTGCCAAACCATCTGCTTCAACATTCTGTGCCCTTGGAATTTGTTCGAGGTGGCACTCGTCGAACTCAGTCATTAATCTGTGGATCTCTGACTGATATTTTTGCAATCTCTGCTCCTTGATTTGGTAAGTTCCAGTGACCTGGTTCACTACGAGTTGGGAATCGCAATGGAGAACGAGTCGTCGAGCCCCATATTTGATGGCTAGTTTCATACCTGCAATAATGGCCTCGTACTCAGCCTCATTGTTAGTCATTCCGGGGCACCGCACGGACTGGCGAATTATTTTGCCTGTGGAGACCTCAAGAACGAGTCCCAATCCTGATCCCGAGGCATTAGCGGTGCCGTCAGTGTACAGAGTCCATAAGTCGGTGTTGGAGGGGGTACGACGTGCCTCCAGTTCCACCTCTGGCAGTATTTCTGCGCTGAAATCGGCTATAAAGTCGGCAAGTACTTGCGACTTAATGGCGGTTCTCGGGTGATATGAGATGTCGTGTTCACTGAGCTCTATAGCCCATCTAGCTAGTCTGCCTGATAACTCAGGCTTATGTAGGACACTTCTCAAGGGGAAGGTCGTTACTACTTTTATAGGGTGGCATTGAAAATAGGGTCGGAGCTTTCATGAAGCTACGACCAATGCCAGGGCTAATATTTCAAGGTGTGGATACCGTGTTTTGGCATCCACTAAGGTTTTGCTAATATAGTAAATAGGAGATTGCGTACCTTCATTTTCGCGGACCAAGATTGCGCTGACGGCGACCTCGGAGACGGCCAGATACACTAGTAGGGGCTCGCTTTGGCCAGTAGTGGTGGCGAAGATAGGTATGCTTTCAATTTTCTCAAGGCTTCGACGCATTCCTCGTTCCACTGTAATTCGTTGTCCTTTCTCAACACATTGAAAAATTTATGGCACCTATCGGAGGACCGTGAGATGAATCTGGATAGGGCGGCTATTCGCCCCGTCAACTTTTGTACCTATTTTTTGCTGTTTAAAATCTCAGGTATTGCATCTATCGCCTTGATCTGATTTGGGTTGACCTCGATGCCTCATTGAGGCACGAGAAATCCTAAGAACTTTCCTGAGGCTACGAAGAAGGCGCATTTATCGGGGTTCAGCTTCATCCTGTACCTTCTCAGTATTTCGAAGGCTTCTTTCAGATGGTCGGTGTGGTCTTCTTTCTTTGTTGACTTCACTAACATATCATCGATATAAACCTCCATGGTCTTACCGAGCTGTTCTTTGAACATTCTGGTGACCAGTCTCTGGTACGTAGCCCCTGCATTTTTTAGCCCGAAGGGCATTACCTTGTAGCAGTATGTCCCTTGGTGGGTGATGAAAGTTGTTTTCTCCTGGTCTTCCTCGGCCATCATGATTTGATTGTAGTCGGAGTAGGCATGTAAGAAGCTCAATAGTTCATGTCCCACGGTAGCGTCGATCAATTGGTCGATGTGGGGTAGTGGGAATGAATCCTTCGGGCATGCATTGTTCAGATCAGTGAAATCGACACACATTCTCCACTTCCTATTTTTCTTTTTGACCATGACGACATTGGCGACCCGCTGGGGGTACTTCAATGCTTTGATGGAACCGTTGGCCAGTAGTTTATCTACCTCCTCGCTGACCGCTTCATTGATAGCGGCGTTGCATTTCCTTCTCATCTGGCGCATGGGCGGATGTAGTGGATCGACGTTCAACTTGTGGGTGGCGATATCTCGCAGGATTCCCGGCATGTCTGAATGGGAAAAAGCAAATAAATCTGCATGGTTAGTTAGGAATTCACGATACTTACTCGGGTTGTTGAGGCCGTGCCCGATGTAGGCTTTCTTTGTGAGGTCGGTGTCGTCCAATTAGACTAGGTCGAGGTCTTCGACCGTTGCTTTACAGGCTTCCACGACGTCGGGGTCCCTGATGACGTCCGTTGTCGGGTTGACTTTAGTCCCCGACACGGCTGATTTCTATACTTCTGCACTCGCCCCTTTTAGCTATTTGGTGTGGGTGCAATCTTGAGCTATTTTCTAGCATTCCTATGCGGTGCGCGGCTCGCCTCGAATGCTGAATACCCCCCACATGGTGGGGAATTTGATCAGTTAGTAAAAACTTGAAGGGACCGCTCGCATGGCATGTATCCATGGGCGTCCTATGATGACGTTGTAGGCCGTTTCCTAGTTCATTACGTGGAAAGTTGTTTCAAGCGTGACCCCTCCTGCTAAAATGGGCAGTGATATTTCTCCGGATGTCCGTTCCACTGCATTGTTAAAACCAGTTAGTGTTATGCAACGCGGTATCACCTTACCTTCGAGTCCCATTTGTACGAGGATCCTCGGGTGGATAATACAGGCGCCACTTCTGTCGTCAATCATGATTCTTTTAACATCCGTATCGGCAATACGTAAAGTGATAACTAAAGCATCGTAATGAGGGAAAGACAAACCGTCGGCATCAGACTTATCGAAGGTGATACTATCTTCGAAGTCATCATACCGTTCATGGGCGATGGTCCGTTTTAGTTTGTGCGTGGTGGCGAACTTGACGTGGTTGATTGCTGAGTTGTCGCTGCCTCTGACGATCATGTTTATTGTGCGTGCTGGGGAGGGCGGCTTTGGCGTCCCGTACGGTTGTTCCCGTCTGCGCGCAAAGTTTATTTTTCCTTTGTCACTAAGAAATTCCCTCAGCTATCCCTGGTTCAGCATCCTGACCACCTCTTGCCGTAGGCCTATGCAGTTCTCGATTTTGTGCCCCCGTTCCTGATGGAACTCGCATAGGACATTTGATTTCCTTGTAGCTTGGTCTGATTTCATCTTTTGCGGCCACTGCACCTTGGTGCCCAGCTTCTCCAGTGCGTACACTATTTCTGAAGGAGACACACAAAAGTTATGGCCAGATAATAAAGGAGGTGTACCTCTTTCGTTTCGGAGTGGGGCAACGTATCGCTGTAGAGAATCCGTATGCCTTGGTGATGGATGGGGGGATCTGGTGTATGGCTGGTGCCGGTCTTTGTTGGAGTGTGGGAGTTGTTCTTGCCGTCCGTCATTGCGTCGATCCCTCTTTGTCTCTGAGTGTATCGCCGTTAACCGTTGGGTTGGCCTATTAAGGTCATCCTCGTCCGCTCGTACCTTAGCACAATAGGCGTTGTGGATTTCCTCCCATGTGGTAGAGGGATATTTCATGAGACGGCATAGTAGTTTCTTGGTTGCCCTCGAACCGTCCCTATTTAGCCCGTTCTGGAAAGCGGCGACTGCCATACCTTCCGATACGTTTGGCAGACTCATCCTTACCCCGTTGAACCTGGCTAGGAAGTCCCTGAGTCCTTCCCCTGTGGTTTGTCTGATGGCAAAGATGTCGTTGACCCTTGCTTCCACTTTCTTTGCTCCTGCATGGGCGGTGACGAACTTATCCGCCATTTCCTCGAATGTTGATATTACCTTAGCTGGTAGCTGAGAGTACCACGTTAGGGCCTCTCCCATCAACGTCTCACCAAACTTCTTCAGCAGAACCGATGGTACCTGCTCTTTTGATAGGTCATTACCCTTCACAGCAGTGACGTAGTGGATCAAATGATCCTCGGGATCTGTGGTTCCGTCGTATACCCTCAAGTAGGGCGGCATCTTGAAGGTTTTTGGGATAGAGTGAGGGGAAGATTCTTCGATATATGGTTGTTTGACGAATCTTCCCACGTCGCATTTTGGTAGCAACTTGGGAGCACCAGGGATCTTGTCTACCCTCTCCTGATTCTCTTTCATTTGCACGCGAAGCGCCTTGTTTTCATTCTCCATTTCTTCCATCTTCTTTAGGATGGCTGTTAGCGTGCCGTCGTTGGCCTGTTCTTCGATGAGTCTGTTATTGGCTCGTACAACTTCAGGTTCACCCATGGCAGCAGTGATGCTTACTGTTGGCATACACCTGATGTTACTTTGCGGTGACTTCTCAACCAAGCCACTTAGAGTACTTGTTAGCCATTCTTCCAGTAGCTTCTTGACCACCGAGGGTGCTTCCTTAGCCGCAGATGTGGAAGCTCCTTTTTCATGTAAGATCGTCAGATCTTCATATGGAGAAGGTGATATCTCTGTACCTGGTGTGGTGCTAGGGGTTGCATTCAAGATACCCTCGTCCCTGGCCTCGTTGAGAGGACCAAGGAGATTGGCTGCAACACCCACTATTGCTTTCGATCTGGTGTTATTTTCGGCCATCTTTTTGTGCAGTGTAGAGAATGGTAGTTGGTTGTTCTCTAGGTGGATACTATGATTTTGATTCTTGAATTCCCCACAGACGGTGCCAAATTGTTTGGCTCAAAAGTTATCAATCTACTTTGTAAGCTTAAAAAAATCAAAAATAAATGAGGGTAAATCGTAATCAAATATAATAAAACCTATAGACAAAAGATATGAAATTATTGTAGTAGATCTGATAAGATGAACTCGAGAATGAGTGTTCGTTAGATGTAGAGATATAGAGAGAATAAGAGAAAATAAGACAGTTGTATTCTCCGAGAATAATAATGATGCCTCTTTACAATGGGAAGGTCTCCTTTATATAGCAGGAGGCCTTCCTCGAAACAATCATAAAAGTACAAAAGTAGTCAACGTCCCCCTAGCGAGGACGCTGAGTTTTAACTGCATCACCTTTGTCCCCACGCCCAAGTCGTACCCTTGCTTTAGTTGATGTATGCTCTTTAGGCGTACCCTTCAGCGTACAGACGTTGAGGGCCAAATTTGACCCCATACAGTAAGTAATTTGGGGTCCAAGGAAAGGCCTAAGTCTAAGAAAAATTGGAAAAGTTCATAAAAGGCTAAAATTCCAAATGAGCTTGCACTAGTCCATACTTTGAATGAGCATATCTAAATATGTATAAGTTTTTATATGGTGAATAACTTATCAAATGAAAGGTCTTCAAGTCTAGTTTCCAATGCTTCAAACCGTTCATTATTTGGACATTCCTACACAAAGTTATGATCGAATTACCAAAGGCTGAAAAAATGCGATCCTATGCCAAATCTGCGACCGCAAAACCTATCGCATTTCTGACTTTGCGGTCGCATTTCTGTTGCAAACTGGGCCAGAGTAGCCCAGTTTTGGGTGCCGATTTTGCGGTACATTATGTGGCCAGCATTCTCATTTTGCGATTCGTTTTGCTATAGCAAACCCGACATCGAAGGGTTAATTTTTTTATTTTTAAACCTGACCCCCTATCGATATATTCGGTGCTATAGCTCATTTTGAGCATTTTTCCTGAGCATTTCTAGAGTGAGAGAGATGGATTTTAGATAGGGAAAGTTCTCCCCATTAAATTACTCCATAAAATCTTGCTAAATCCTTGAAGATAATCAAGTTAAGGCCCCTAGATCTTCATCCCCAGAGGTAAGACTCCATCACCCTAGCTCTTATTTCTATTCTTAGCTATAAGGGATAATTAGTGAGGTGATTCATGAGTATAAGAATGGATTCCTTATATGCACATCAAACCTTAGGGTATTGGGAGTTAGGGAATTAAAGATAAAGCAATTGGGGTACAAAATGATAAAAATTTCTTCCAAAAGGGACCTAAGATCATGATGCACCTTTAGTGCTTGATAATATGCTTGAACCAAGCTAGAATCTCAATCTCATCTCTAATTCTCAATTTAATTTTTAATTCTTACTCAATAGATCGAAGTGCTAAGAGTTCCGAAATCTTTAAAGAGTAAGAAAAGCTATATTGAGGTATGTATGGCTAAAACCCCATCTTTTAGAAATTGAGCTCTATCGATGCTTGTGTAAATGTGGTAAGACTGAACTTTGGATACTTTCTTTGATTGATACTTTACATGAATTAGTGTTTTGACACTATAATTGTGAAAATATGCATTCCAATGTGATCAATTTGCTATTTTTGATAACATAAAAAGGTGCAAGGAATATGAATCGTGTATTGAAATACTTAGACAATGAATTGAGATGGAAGAATGTGAAGTATATGCTAAATGGCCAAGATTTCAAGTCAAGATAAATTGTGATTATTGTGCTGAATCATGAGAATTCTTCTCTATGCTTATAACTTGAATTTCTCATGAGTACTTGACATCTTGAATTGAATAGCTTGTTGTTGAGAGTGATATTGATGTGAAATATGTGGAAATGATATGAAATGTGGGAAAGAAGAGATTGAGTTATAAAATGTGGCATAGTGCCAAGTATGATGTGATAATTGAGGCCCCAAGTGCCTATGAGTTGATATATGTGAAATAAAGATTGAAATGAGACGATTAATAAGAAAGGAACAATGCCTAGGTAAGGCAGCCTAGCCGTGATCGGACACCATGCCGCACACAGGGTGGTATTGTGCTGATTTTGAATTTCGGAAATTGAGAATGAGATTGTGATTGAGGTACATGTCTCAAATAAGGCAACCTAGCCAATTGGGTTGTGATCGGACTCCGCCCAAGAAAGCGGCGATATTATGAATGATGATGAACAATATTAAGTGCCCCAAACTAAGTTATAGAAATTATGTGAAAGATTACATGGTTCGTTTATTTGATGATGTGGTGATTGTTAAAGCTTTTGATTGACCTTTATGATTTCTCTGTTCTTGTATGATAGTTCTTTCTAACTAGATGGTGTTTAGTTATACATATTAGTGCTATTCGATGGCACTAACATCCCTTTTGCCGTGGGCGCTACATCTTTAAATGGATGTAGGCGTTCCTATAGCAAGCGGTGTCGGTCGCAGCTAGTGTCGTATCATCCTTTTGGCTGACTTGGTGAGCCCTTCTTCATTTTGGGGATCTATTTCATCTATTTGTCTTGTATGTTGCATTTGAGGTATAGCCGGAGCCTGGTTACCGGCATTTCCATATTACATTACTCTTGAGTTATGTTTAGAGGCTCCGTAGACAGGTTGTGGGTAGTGTCGGGTATTGGAAATAAAGCAGAAACATTGATGTTTGGAAAAGATTTATAAAACTTGTAATATTTTGATAATTATGATTTAAATTGCTAATGGAAATGAAATAAAAGTTGTTATTGAAATAATTACTAAATCTGATTAATGGAGTTAATCTCCTATTTAATCATGAGTTTGTTTGGGTAGAATGAAACCTAACAGGCTTGCTCAGTCGGGTTTACTCGGTTGGGCGCCGGTCGCGCTCCTCGGATTTTGGAGCGTGACAAACTTGGTATCAGAGTCTAAGATTTTAAAGTGTCCTAGGATGTCTCGGAGCCATGTCTAGTAGAGTCCTTCTTATCGGTGTGTAGTCGACCACATCTATAAGTTGGAGGCTATTCGGACATTTAGGAATTTTACCCTTCTTTGATATTCCATGATCATGCAGTAGAGCTCAAGATAGGGAGCTGATTTCCATTCTATGACTTAATCTTAAGATGAGTAATTCAAGATTTTGGAAGCAGTAAGGAGGGAATGCCCTACCATTGAATGTGAGGGAGATTGCCTAAGCGTTTGCTAGGAGAATGTATGGAGTCATAGAGGGATTGGTAGGACTTCTTTCTAAGGGGAGTACCCTTGTTTCTATTAATGTCTCTACACCACCAGATCATATAGTATATCAGTATGTTACTTACATGCGTTAGGGATGTTGAGTCGAGGAGTATTGATTAAGCTATTGCCCAACCAACCTAAAGTCATTAAGTGAGTCAAAACAAAATTTCTACTCATTGTATATGTACATCCCTATTGAAGAATTCTCATAAGCATGATCTTGATAAGATGTGAGTCACAAAGACTTGTGTGTACTTACTCCTTAAAGGAGCCGTATTGGTCGTCAATCCACTATATTACAAATTCTCTTATTTACATCCTCTTGAGGAGTTAAGTTCTATAAATACATCCTTGAATGGAGTTATAACTCTAGGACTAATACTTCCTGTGAGCACGTGATTTTTGCCCTATATGAATTACTCCCAAAAATTCAAACAAAATGATTTCTTTCATTATTCTGCAATTTTGTGTTATTTTTCTGTTAATTGTTTGCATTTTATTTGTGCATTTTAATTCATATGAAAAATAAAAAAAATACATTTGGCATGTGCATTTAGGGTTTAATTTTACATTTTAGGATTAATTAGAAAATTAATTGTTTCATAAAAGGAAAAATCAAAAGTATAGGGTAGTTTGCACTTTTAATTTTGATTTTTGATTTTTGAGTAATTTTGTGTTAATTTGTTGTGCTAATTGTCATTTTTGGGTTTAATTAATTTCTCTTTAATTTTACGAATTAATTTAGATTTTTGTTAGTTCCAAATTAAAAGAAATTGCAATAAAAAGAGGAAAAGAAAAGAAAAGAAAATGGGTTTAATTTGTTTTGTAAATAAAATGAAAGACAGAAAAGTAAATAAAAGAAAGGTGGGCTGTCTTAAATGGAAGACCCGAAATTGGGCAATTTTAACCCGTCCAAACCGGCCCAAAATCAACCCCCACCCGGCCTAGTGCCACCCTTAGCCAAAACGACCCCATTTAGTTAACAATTGATCCAAGCCGTCGAGGTTGATCAAATCAACGACAGAGAACTGGGGTCTTATTGATATAAAATGGTCGGATATCCATACCCCCCCATGTCGTCTCTCTCAGAAGCCCTTCGTAACGCCGCCGTAAGCCGCCGGCTGGAAATCGCCTCCGCCGCCGGCGATGCTCCAAACCATCCCAAATTTACACCCCATGACCCTCTTCTCGTCCCCTTTCCATATCCATGGCTATTTTCTTTCAAATCTCAGCCAATCGTCTCGAATCTTAGATCGAGAATCCGTCCAAAAACCCTACCTCCTCCAAATCTGCCGAAATTTACACCATACATTCCTCTCGCCTCCCTCTTTCTAAACCCTCAACCAGTTTCTCTCGAATATGACCATGAGCTCTCGAATATTAATTTGAAGTTTTGGACCAAAACCCTAATTTCCCAAAACTCATCACATTGATACCACATGGCCTTCTCACTTCCCTCATACAAAATCCATTGTCACTAATGTTCGAATTTCATTGGAGTTGCTCGAATTTTGAATCTGAAAGCAGCATGACTTTAGAGGTTATACAGATAAGTCTTCCTCTCTTTGTGTTTGATTTCTGTTCTTTGCTTCAAGTAGTTGTTTCTTCGTGCTCGTCGTTCTTTCCTGATTAGTAATTTAGGGTTTTCTTTTATTTGTTTTTCTCATTTTTTTGAACCAGTGTTTGAATGCTTGAACCTGTTTCTGATTTATTTTCCTTAATCAATAATACTTTGTTCATCTCCCTTTTTCTTTGTTTAATTTTGTTTTCCTCATAATTTTTTATTTCTAGTTTAATTTCCGTCTAGGATGATTCTGCCTACATAGTTTCTAATGTTAGTCGATTCTGTGATTCCTGTTTGATTTCATGAATAATTTCTAATTTGAATTACACTTTAGTTCCCATTTTTCTACCGATTGGTCAATGATTAGTTCTTAGAATTTCACTGGATTTCTGCTTTGTTCTTCATGTCGTTTGGATTTTGCTCAATCTGATTTGGTCTTAATCTTAACTTTCATTGAGTTGATAAGTGGAAGTTGATGTTACCATTTTTAATTGTAACTTTAGTTTAAATTTAGCCTTAGGGTTTGAATGTTAATTAGGAGTTAATTTCAGTGATTAATTAGTCAATTATTAGGTTTTCTTATTGGTATTGGTTGGTTATAGCTAAATAGTTTAGGCTTATTAAGTAGCTAGGGTTACCTTTTGACTAAGGAGACAGGTAAAAGGGCTGGGTTCAGTTAGGATTGGGTTATTAAATTTCAGGAATAAAGCAGGGGTAATTGGGGTAATTCAAGCGTAGGGAATCTTTAATGGCTGAATAAGAACCCCCTAGAGTCTTCTAGATGGGGGTTCAAACTGAAAATTACAGAAAGTTAGATGTTAACTTGAGAAACAAGTCAATAAATAGAGGACTAATCTGAAAATAAAATAGGGACTAAAAGGAAAATAAGAAATCTGAGGAATGCCCTCCCTTGTGCTTATAAATAGACATACCCTTGCCTTCACTCACAAGTTTGGAAGCCACAAAAAAATTCCCCCCAAAAATATTCTTCAAGTTTCATAGATCTAAAATTTGAATTTCAAATCCAAACTCTTTAGATCTTAGTTCTTTCAAAATACAAAAACAAAAGCAATAGAAAATCAAAAAAAAATTTACTGTTGCATTAGTTTTCCTTAGGGCAATTTCGAATTCTAGTTGTTGATTTGCATCTTCTAGTTTGATTTCTGGTTGTGGAGGTTTCAGAAGTGTGCTGGGTGTATTTTCGAGTTCATTTGGTGTCATTCAGTTATTTTGGTCGATTTTCTGCTTGATCTAGTGTTAAACATTTACTGAGTTCACCGGAGGTTAATTCTGGGTTGAAACTATTGTCGGTTCCTGTTGATGTTGCCGCTGTGAAATCACTGACTCTAATTTCTTCTCTGGTTTTGCTTAATTCTAGGTACACTTGTTGTAGATCTCCATGGTTGAGAATGAAACATGAAATACTGTTCATCTGTGTCTACTAGCCCCAATCTCATGCTATATTTTGCTAAATTTGGAACCTCTGTGTAGTTGTGATACGTGATTGTTATGATTAAAGAAAATTTTATTAATACCTGGTTGTTATTTTAGACTACTGGACTGTTCGGACTATTAATATGTATTGGATTGTTAATAATCACTAGCTTAGTATGACTGTGTTTGGTGGTTAGTTGATGGTCGATATTAGCAATAACATAATTATGAAAGTTGGATTTAGATCTTAATTTGTCGTTAGTAACTCAATACTTGAACAACTGTAAGTAATTAAAAAACGTCAGCATTAGTGTGAATCAATTTAGATTTGTTAGTTTACTAGTAGGAAATTAAATTTAACTCAGATTGCTGGGTTTATAGAACCATAATACGTGCACTGTTAATGGCACATACTTGATCTCTTGGTACTTAACGATCAGAACACGTTTTTGGTTTTTTTTTTATGCTAGTTTAGTTTTATTAAGGGTATTAAAATACTTTGTGCTGTTTTGAATTCAAAAGCAATAAATATATATGTGTGCTGTTAAGTGAATTGAATGGTCTGAGTGGTCTACTGATAGTGAAATAATGTGCAATTTGTTTCTGGGCTCGTCATGGGCTCAAACTGTCCAACCCTTCCGAAATGAATCCTGGGCTGTTTTGAACCCCTCGTTGAAAATGCCTTGCTATACTCATTCAGTTACTGGGCCTGATTGGTTGAAATTGAATTATAAGAATTTGACCCTTTCAAATATGCTAATTAATTAGGGCCTTTTAGAGACAATATTAAATAAAAAATTGTAGTTGCTTTAGGTTTGCCTTTTAAATAATAAAATAAGGCGAGCCTCGCCGAAAAAATACATAAATTGTGGGGCCCTCATTAAATGATTATATTAAAATACTTAGAATTCGGGGCGTGCCGTTTAGTGAATTTCCCGGCCTCCCGCAAAAATAATAACACGCTAGCCACTTTTGGTGCGTTTTTAATAATTTTACCTTCTCAAATATGGGTGTGCATTTCATGCTACCCAAATCCAAATCCCAAAACGTTGAATAAAAATGTGTCAAGGATCCGGGTGCATTTCATATGACGTGGTCCAAAAATACGTTTTTAAACGACGTTCACTTCCTTAAACTTGTGATTAAAAGCGGTAAAAATTCTAAAATTGCACTATAGGCTTTAACATGTATAAAAATTAGATTTTAGCCAAATGTAGCAGTTGAGCGACCGTGCAAGAACCACGGAACTCGGGAGTGCCTAACCCCTTCTCCCGGGTTAACAGAATTCCTTACTCGGATTTTGGTTTGCGACTATATTACAGAGTCAAACCCTTTCCTCGATTCGGGATTCAAACCAGTGACTTGGGACACCATAAATCTCCCAAGTGGCGACTCTGAATCTCTTAAAAAACAAATCCCGTTTCGATTGTCCTTTAATTGGAAAAAACTCCTTTTATTATACCCTTCACGGGGTGTAGTAGTGAAAAAGGAGGTGTGACAGCTCTAGCGACTCTGCTGGGGACAAGAACCCAGAATTTTGGTTCAGGATTCAAGAATTCGAGCTCAGTTAAATTGTTATATTTGGCTTTATCTGATTTTGCTACATGTTCCATGCTATATGTGCTAAATGTTCTACCGCTTTGATATTTGTTGAATTGTATATAAACTGTCACGAATCCCTTCCTCTTTCTGAGTCTTCTAAATCACGGCGAAGGGTGCACTTCGTGTAGCTTCTCTTCTATTTAGAGTCTTTTCCAATTTAGAACGAGGTTTGGATAAGTTGCTAAGCCGGCGGAGCTTCTGTATCCCCGGTACGCTGCCTCCCCCTTGGCCCGAGTTGTCTGCTCGGATAAGCCAGGTCTAGACCAATAAACCTAGGGTTTAAACCTAGAAGAACAATAACCTCATGCCGGATCCCTAGTAGGACGCTTGTTTGCATCATGTGCAATTGACTTAGGGGACTCAACACAGGGGTTGGGTCCGTCTAGGACAGGTGAACTGAATTGAAATGACCATCCTGATACATCTTACGTGCTACTTGCGCCTTTATTTGCTCGGCTTTGCATGTTGACCGGCTTGTATATAATGAGTGAAAAATTATGAAAAATAGCAGTGTTAGGACTCAGTGAGGGTAACCTTTTGTTTGAAAACACCAATACCCAGATAGTACCGAAATGCTGCCGGATTTTTGAAAAATAAAAAAAAGGAGAAAAAGAAAAAATTGAAAAATAGAAAGAAAATTGTTGTTCAAAAATATACTTTTGATTTTGGCGAGTCTGACCGAACTACGTTGGTTTGATTCTCACCGGGTGTGAGATACGTAGGCAACCCTTATCGGGTCCAACCACCCTTTTTCAAAAATAGCCAAATAATGTCAAAATTTTAAATTTTTTCGGATGATGCCATTCTTGTTAAAATAAGCCGAATATCCCCAAAAGGGCGCTGGAAGGCCGTTTTTGCAAGAACAGCCAGCCTGAGTCATTTTAAATGTTTTACGGGCACAACCTTAAAATCTCCCTATCGAAAGTGCTGGAAGGACGTATTTGCAAAACCAAGTCTTTGTTGTCTTAAATAAATTTTTTGAAAAATAGCCGCTTATATTTAAGTCAAAATAAGTCATTACATAGCCAATTTTCTTTAAATAGTCACAGTTGACATTGAAACCTTCTCAGTCTTGCGCAGACCCGCGGCGATGCCGAGTGATGCCCCGCGGTCCCAGGATTTGAAGCTTTGATGTATTCCTAGTCATCGAGTCTGTATTTTATTTTTAAGTCTGTTTGTAATTTTCCCCTTTAATAAAAACAAATAGTCTAGTATCTCTTGTAATCGACGCTTATTAATGAAAACTAGAAAAATCCCAAAAAATTATCTCTTTATTTTTGCATTTAATCTGCATGAACTACGCTTGGTCTAATTCATGTGGGGTCATGATACGTAGGCAATCTCCATAGGATTCGACCATAACCAAAAGAAAAAAAAAGAAAGAAAAGAGAGGAAAAACAACAAAAAGGCAAAAACAAAAGAAAAGAGCGGAAAAACAAGAAAGAGGGAGAGAATAGGAACAAGAGAAGACAAAGGCAAGAGTGAAAAGAAGAAAAAAAGGAAAACAAATAAAGCGAAAGTTTGCAATTGGAAATAAGGAAAAGGCCGGGATGACGCATGCGATCGATCAAGCATAATAGGAACTGTTAACTGCCTAGGTGCATTCACTTCCCAAATGTGTGGGTACCAATATGTTAAATGCCCTAACGCTAACGTAATGATTTCATTTTGTTATGACATTCCAGAAAGGTGGTTGGGTTGTGGTTTTAAAGTGGTAACTCTTCTTTGCAACACAAGGACGCAATGGCAAACAACAATAGAACTGAGTTGGTTAATACCGGTGCCCGACAACAGTTGTTTGAACGGGATAATGGGTTGGTTGAAGAGGTGCAGATGTTAAGACAGCACATGGCAGACATGTATCAGGCCTGGATGACTGGGAGGGCACCAACCTCCCCCCCCCCACCGATTTTTCCGGATGCTGCCCTTACCCAAGCTCCCAACACAATGCCGGATGATCCTCCATATTCTCTAGATACACCCGCTTATCACAATTTTCCCAACTACCCTAGTAACTCCATCACTCATCCTCCAGTTACATCTCCCCGAAATTACTCTCATGTCATATCCACTACCCCAAACAATGAATACCCACTCAAAGCTCACAATGCCCAATATCACCCCCAGAGGTTGCCCGCAAGGTCCTTGATTCATATAAGAAGAGCTCCCGGGATGAGCTTTATGCTAGAAATGAAAAGGTTACAGGAAGAGAAGGGCGATATGGGGTACCCAGGAAGTTGAAAAGCGCAGAACAGTCCTTAAGGGACAAGCGAAGAGTGGGAGGCCAAGGTAGCATGACTTGCAAAGAACTGATTGTGCCCCATGACTCCCGCCTGCCCGCAGGGTTCAAAGTACCAAAATATAACTTGTATGATGGGCATGGAGATCTGGTAGACCACCTGAGGGACTATTGCAACAAAATGAGGATCGTTGGAGAGAAAGATGATTTGATGATGGCATATTTTGGTGGGAGCTTGGCTGGGGCAGCCTTGGACTGGCACACTCATCAAGATGTTGATAAGTGGGTTACATTGGGTGACATGGCTCAAGACTTTGTCCGATACTTTCAATGCAAATCGAGTGTTACTCCAGAACGCTCCTCGCTATCTAAAATGGAAAAGAAGCTGAAGGAAAGCTTTAATGAGTTTGGGCTCCGATGGAGGGAGCAAGCTGCTCGAGTCAGTCCCCTCATTAGTGAAGAAAAAATGGTTGAGCTTTTTCTACAGGCCCAGGGACCCACCTACTACAGTCATTTGATCTCGGTCTTGGGAAAGCCTTTCAATGATGTGTTAAAAATGGGGGAGCTAGTAGAAGAAAGGATCAAGTCAAGCAAAATTGTGAGTTGTTCGAAAGCCATTCAGAGCGTCCCAGTAAGCTTGGTTGGAAGAAAGAGGAACAGAAAAGACGATCTGGTAAGTTTTCCTGATTGACACTTCCAGCCTCAACGTCGTCCCCATGGTTATCCTTGTGCACTAGATGACCCTCCCCGATGCTACTTCTCTCCATAGAAATCCCAAAGTCGCACATCACATTCTCAGTACCCAGCTCCAAAAAATGCCTATCTACCCCCACGAGCTTACCAAAAACACCCTGAATCAGGTTTTCAGCCCAATCCAATCTTTAATAATGAGAGGTTACGGAAGAAAAAAACCTTCACTCCGTTGGGAGAGTCATATGCCAGTCTGTTCCAGAGGTTAAGGACATTGGACATGTTGAAGCCGATTCAGATAAAAATGCCGAACCCTCTTCCAAAGAAGTTTGATCCTTCTCAAAGGTGCGCATATTGCTCAGGCACCCTGGGGCACGACGTAGAGAAATGTTGGAATCTGAAGAATGCGATTCAGAAGCTTATTGATGCAGGAGACGTTGTCGTGCAAAGTCCAGATGCAGCAAACACTAGCCAAAGTCCATCTCCTGTGCACAATGAGACGCATATGGTGGGTATGATTTATTTTGAAAAGGAACATGAGAACTCTTCTGAGATCCCTGGAGGTCCAGATGCTACTAAGGTTTCAGCGTTATCAGAGGTCGAACGTGAGAACGAGCCGGCAAAAGGAACCCAAAGGCAGTTTGCTAAGAACAACGTGATGAAGACTTGTGATGGTTCCAGCAATATTGATGTGAAACTCAGTGGCTAAAGATGTCGTGCTTGGTAATTGGGGAGATGCTCCATCTCTTGGTTAGCTAGAGTGGAGTTTTGGTGGCTTATTTTGTTGTCATTTCTGTTGTACGGGTTATTTCAGGGTTGTAATCCGGATATTGTCTTGTGACTCAAATCTTTCTATCCTTTCACTTTGCCTTATTTGTCTAGTTGTAATAGCTTGTTTAGTGCTGTCTAGGTTTGTTCGATGGTTGTAACCCTAGTATAGTTTTCCTGTTTGTTGTTTAAATCCTTTCACCGTCAGTCTAATACAATTCTCTGTTTCCTGCCGCTTCTAGTCATTTTGTTTAGTTCTCTTTTCCTTCTACAGTTCTTTTCATGCTGGTTCTAGTGACATGACATGCACGTGTAATTCTCAGCCGGTTCAGTAATGAAGCAATGAAGCTATATTGAAGATGATAAGGACATTTGAGGGAAATAAGTAAGGGCATTTCGAGATCACTTCGAGTCCAAATTGTGTGAAACTGGGGGCAGATAGAACATAAAGAAATACTATTGAAATGCATTATGCCGCTTCGGTTTGAAGCTAAAGGCAAGTTTGCCCAAAGTTTACTGAGGCCGTTCGTGGTACCGTGTTTGTTGCCCAATGGTGCTGGGCAATTGACAAATATATGAGACAAATATGTGAATATGGTTATTAATTCTGGTGTAATCAAAAGATGTTACGTATGTTTTCCTCAGCTTGTTTAATTGTGTAGTTTGTACTTGGCATGTTTTGGAGATTGGAATGACGAAGGCATTTTGTTATGCTATCCAAATACTTTATCCGTTGTTACCCCTTTTGAGCCTCATTTATTTTCTTGCGTACCCCTCTTTCGGAATCAATAGCAAAACTCGGAAGCCCGGACGGGGAAAATCAGCGGAGAAATAAGAGAAAAACAGTCCAAAAGAAAAGAATAAGGAAAGGAAAAGAGAAGAGAAGAGAAAAGAAAAGAAAGGAAAAAAGAAAGAAAAAAAAGAAGGGAAAAGAGAAAAGAAAAGAAAAAGGGAAGAAAAAAAAAGAAAAGAGAAAAGAAAAGAAGTAAAAAAAAGTGGAAGAAAGGAAATATCGCAACAACGAAGTAATTTTATGGCCTAAACTACGTTCGACTTGATCCCGAAAGGGTACATAGGCAGCCTCTCTCTGAGGTTCAGTCACACCAAAATAAAAGTCCAAAAGTCCCTAAGAAAGAAACTGGGGCAGAAGTTGTGGTTGTTGTGAGAACTCTGATTCCGAAAGTTGTAATTTTGAACCCAGGTTGAATTTTTTTGAGCCTTTGATACCCTTTCCTTCTAACCCTATCCAAAAGCCTACATTACGGTCCAAAGGAAGACCTTCTGATCAGTCTTCGAGAGATGCCAAGTCAAGCGAGTAGAGGTGATTCACGTCAAGGGCAACACGCCGGTCCAAACAAAGAAATTGAAGAATGAGAGTCTTGTTGAGGAGAACCCTCATGGGTACCCCAAGGCGATGGAAGATGAGAGAAGTCAAAAATGAGAGAGTCTTATTGGTGAAAACCTTCACGACCACCATAAGGCGACAGTGAGATGAGAGAAAGACCAAATGAGAGAGGCTTGATGGTGAAACCCTTCGGGCACTACAAGTCGAATAAGGATTGTGAATCAGATCGGGTATGCGGAGAATTGAAGCCCAGTTTCATGACAAAAAGGTCTAACAAGAGCCGCACATCAGATTTGCTAAATAGAATAGGCTACAAGTGCATGTCAAGGTCGTTAGAGTCGGTATCCACATCCGCTAGGTTTCTACTTTGTAGTTTTCTTATTAGGAATCATTCCCTTTCTCCTCCTACTATGTTCCTTTTGTCATGTTTACGTCCTCTTCCTGAGTCTGTTTGGTCATAACAAGTGAGAAATGACTTCAAAATCTGCCACCAAGCTTTCCAATTAAACAAAACGAGATCTGGTGAACACATCAAGGCGTCAAGTCAAGAGAAAACAGCAGGCACACTGAGTTGACAACAATCAACATGCTTTGGGATCCTTGTGAAATGCAAAAGCTTGGTATATGTCAATTCATGAACGATGTCACAAATGAAGGGTCTGAGCAAACAGACCAAAGGTATTTCCTGTGATAAGCTTGATAAAAGGGTGTTAAACCGGTCACGAGCAAGACTTTCCAAGCAGAAGTCAAAGTTATCATAGCCAATATGGGAGTTGTAGACCTCAAGGACCGGACCAGGGGTTTGAGTTAAGAAAGAACATCTTGAGTGGGTGGCAATAGACGTGTTTTGGGATTCATATGAGACATAAAAGTTGGGGAGATGCCAGTTCATGCAATGCAACACATTGAGGGTATCGGGTCTGAATGGAGAAAAGGTTTTGTGGTGAGAATGACAGAGAAAAGGGGTTGGTCCATAAACAAGCAAGGTCTTCG
>MU714325.1:27572-39915 GCA_026770625.1 Nicotiana glauca
TTCCGGCTTTTGTACATCAATCGGAGCCACCCCATACTTATTGGTTTACGGAACCGAAGCAGTCATACCTGCAGAAGTAGAAATCCCTTCGCTTCGTATAATCGTTGAAGCAGAAATTGAGGACAGTGAGTGGGTTAAAACCAGGCTAGAGCAGTTGTCACTAATTGATGAAAAATAGATGGCCGAAGTGTGCCACGGGTAGTTGTACCAACAAAGAATGGCCCGCGCCTATAACAAGAAAGTACGTCCCAAGAACTTCGAAGTGGGACAGCTCATGCTCAGACGCATTCTCCCTCATCACCAGGAAGCAAAAGGAAAGTTTGTTCCTAATTGGAAAGGTCCATATATAATCCGAAAGATTTTGCCAAAAGGAGCAGTGTATCTAGGAGACATTGAAGGAAATGATCCTGAAACAGCAGTCAAAGTTATAGTTCCACCCAAAATCCTTTCACCCAAAAACCTTGCCCAAGTCCTTCCGATCAATTGACAAAAGCCGGAAAGTGGAAAACATTATTGTTGGAACCGGATACAGTTCAAAGGGAGAGAAATAAAATGAGAGAGTCTTATCGGTGAAAACCTTCGGGCACCATAAGGCGATGGTGAGTAGAGAAAATGAAAATGAGAGAGTCCGATTAGTGAAAACTCGCAAAGAGCACTATCGGGCGATGGTGAGAAGAGAAATGATAGAGGTCGATTGGCGAAAACCCGCAACAGGCGTTGTCAGCCGAAAAGAAGGCATCTCACCACTAAAAGAGTCCTGGAAAAGTTCCCTGGTTTTGAAACGCGGATCAATGAATTCACGAGAAACTGGAAGGTTTGTGTGGGTCGGGCGTCCAGTCCGAGAAGCATGTCGTGTCATTTGAAGCCAGCATGCACCCCAGATAAGTCCTTCTTTTCCCCGAAAGGGACGCTTCTCTTTAAACTCATCTGCTTGCTTTTTGTATATTTCTTCCTTGAATCCCTTTCGGTTTAACTCTAATTCCGGAATTACTACAAAGAAAAGGTGGCAGGACTGTTTTCACAGGGCTCCGCCTGGCAAAGGCCAAAGAAGATACCCAGCCTCAGCGGGTGCGTCAGTCCAATCCCGATTGACCATGGTGGTTGATTGCTTCCAAAGTAAAGACATTGGAAAAGAAAGAAAATCAAAGGCAATGGCAGAATAAAGTAAAAAGGACAGAGCCCACACGGGCGAGTCATAATGAAACCTTAAAAGTTGAACCCGATTGGTTCGAAAAGAGATTCACCTCGAGGCCAACAAGCAGCAAACTTCTCAACGGAAATGGGGCCGGGATCAAGAAATTGGGATGATCAAGGCCACAAAACCAACCACCATTTCAAACTAACAAATTGTTCTTCGTTGAAAACAGGTTCCATTCAAAGCAATCATGCAAGAAGCAGGTGCAACCCAAAAAGAAATGAAATGCGCAAGCGTTGAAACATCTTTGCAGCAGGAAAATAACCACAAAGGGAAGTTTCCCGAAATTCTTTCATGCATTCTGCTAAATAAAAAGGAAAAATAAAAAGAAGAAGAAAGAAAGAGAAAAAAAAGAAGAAGAAGAAAATAAAAACCCCAAAAGAAAAACAAATCATAGTAGCATAGAGCTTTTTTTTTCAAAATCCCGGCCAAATAACCGAGGATCTCCCTGGCATAACCCAAGGAGCCTTTTCTTTCCAAATCCCGGCATAACCCGAGGATCTCCCTGGCATAACCCAAGGAGCTTTTTCTTTCCAAATCTCGGCCAAAAGACCGAGGATCCCCATGGCATAAACCAAGGAGCTATTTTCTCCCAAGTCCCGGCATAACCCGTGGACCTCCCTGGCATAACCCAAGGTGCGTTTTTCTTCCAAATCCCGGCATAACCCGTGGACCTCCTTGGCATAACCCAATGACCATTTTCTTTTATCCCGACATAACCCGTGGACCTCCCTGGCATAACCCAAGGACCATTTTCTTTTATCCCGGAATAACCCGTGGACCACCCTGGCATAACCTAAGGACCCTTTTCTTTTATCCCGGCCTAACCCGTGGACCTCCCTGGCATAACCCAAGGACCATTTTCTTTTATCCCGGCATAACCCGTGGACTTCCCCAGCATAACCCAAGGACCTTTTTTCTTCTATCCCGGCATAACCCGCGAACCTTTTCTTTTCTAGCATAACCCGGTCATTTCCTAGCATAACCTGGATTCATTCACAAAGATACTTAATCCTGATCTGATCACTTAGATATGTGTCACAGCTAACTCACGAAATGTTCCTAGTGAAAACTGGGGCAGAAAATTTCGTTCGTTTATTTGTTTTGGTATCTTAAGCAGGTTGTCCTCAAGACATAGGGTGCAAGATGACCGATGGAATGAGTCTCAATCCAGAATAAAGAAAAGAAGAAAAGAACAAAAAGAAATGAACTCAAATGTGAAGCAAACAAGGGTGAGGATTGCTCAAAATCTGATTGAAGTCACAAGCTCCGCTCATCCTGTTTTGACCCAATGCTGCAGAAAGAAACAAACACCTATAACTTACGAGCATCAAGATTCAGATCAGGGTCCACAGCAAAATCAGCTAAGACTCAAGATCAAGCTTCAAGAGAATTATAGATAGGAATCTTGTAACTCATAGTTGATAGGCATAACTAGCTTAGCTTTGATTTTCCTTTTGGTGTAATAAGGAGGTCAGCAAGCACTAGCAGCAGCAACAACAGTGAAATTCACAGCTTCTGGTAGTCCTAGCTACCAAACCTTCCAGAACTACACTGACCTGATTCCTTTATAGCCAAGGATATGTAGGCAACCTTTGAAGCAGGGTTCGGTCAGACGATTTCAAAATGCTTCTCATGGAGTGCTGAGCAGGCAAAAATCCTTCATGGTGCTCATTTATCTTTGCCCAAAAACCCGTCGTGCCTTCGAGCAAAGAGGGGCAACTGTGAGCACGTGATTTTTGCCAAGCTTAATTTACTCCTATAAATTCTTTAGAATTAGAATTTTTCTTCTATTTGAATTAATTGCATGATTTTGTGTTTTGTTTGTATTTTTGTTTGTGCATTTTTATTATTAAAATTCAAAAAATACAAAATAGCATTTAGGTTCCAATTTGAGCATTTTTATTAGTGAGTCAATATTACAAAATATAAGAGAAAAATAACCAAAAATAGCCCTTTTACAATTTTAAGTTCTACATTTTACATTTTTGTTTAGTTTTCTTTTAAATTAGGAATTAGTTTTGGAATTAATTAGTATAATTTTAGATTTTGATTAGGGTCTTACATAATAAAATCTGAAAATACAATATATCTCTCTCTCTCTCTCTATATATATATATATATATATATGTAAAATACAAAATAAATGTAAAAAGGAATAAAAAAGAGAGAATTAAAAGGGTACTTGATAAAAGACCAAATTGTTTGGGGCCAAATTCTGCCTTAGCCCAATAACCCTCCAAATTTCGGATTGAGCCCAAGCCCCAAGTACCCAAAACCCCACTCCAATTCATTCTAGCCCAAATGACCTGCTGATCCAGTCCAGTGTTTTTAAAAATTCAAAAAGACGTCGTTTCAAATTAATCAATCCAGGCCGGCCATCCACTTTAATCCAACGGCCCCTAATTGATCCTTATTTTATATAAAAGTGTCCAAATATTTCACAAACCCTAGAGACCGTCTTCTTTCTTCCTCATACTATGCCGGCCACCCATCTCCGCCTTGCCCCCGCCACACCTCCGCCGTCCGCCGTCGTCCGCCGCAGGCCGAAAATCGTCGACGGCGGCGGCGAAGCTCCAAATTCTCCTAAAATTTCACCACACATTCTCCTTTGCCTCCTCTTTCCAACCCCCAAGACCCTATCCCTCAAATCGTGACCGATCTGCTCGAATTTCAGATCGAAATTTTGGTCAAAACACAAACTCACCCAAATCACCCCAAAATTACACCACCGGCTCTCCTCGTTCCCCTCATTCCAAGCCTACCAATGGTTTCCTTCAAATCAACGCCTAGCCTCTCGAATCTGGATTTGAAAATTCGACCCCAAAATCCTAGTTGGTCCAAACAGTCCCAAATTGATTCCCCGTAGTCCCCATGACCCCCTCACCTTGAATCTCAGGCCAAAAGCTATCGAATCTCACCGGGTTGTCTCCAATTTCACATCTAGGGTTTTCGAGTTTTCCACCTATTTGGAGTTCTAATAATTCTGAGAATTTTAGTTAATGTTATATGTTTGTTTTTTACAAAATGAACCTATAACATTAATTAGAATTCAATTCCAGAAATCAATTAAGTTTGAAGACCAAAATCAGTGAGTTTCTTCCTTTTGATTGATTTTTTCTTGTTTGATTAATTCTGCTCTCATAGCCTCTAATTACTAGTTTAATTTTATTTTTGATTCTGTTGACTTAGGCCGCATAATTTTTGATTTTTAGTTTTGTTTTGATTTTGGTTAAGATATTGTTGGTTTAATTCAGTGGTTAGTTCCTTAATTTTAACTTTATTGAATAGTTTAGTTTGGTTTTATTTTCTGACCAGTCTCCTTAGCGTTAATTTCGATTCTATTGATTCATATTGTGTACGCCTGCCTTTGATACATGATTGTGTTGTTGATATGAATTTTACTTTAGTTTCATTTTTACTTGTTAGATAATGGTTCATTAAAATCACGGTTCAATTTCAATTAATTAGTCTTAGTTAGTTTAAGTTAGTATAGTTGATTGGTTATAGCTGCTAGAGTTTAATTAGTGTTAGTAATTTTAGGGGGATTTCAGGGGTAGTTTGGGCATAGGAAAGGGCAGTTTTGTTAAGAATGGTAAATTCAAAACTAAGGTAAGGGTAGTATAGGTATTGTATAGCTAAAAGAACACCCTAGGGCCTTCTAGAATAGGAATTTAGTGTAGATTTAAGCAAACTTAAGGCAGTAACTTGAGAAACAAGTCAGAAATTGAAGGTTTAATAAGTGAAATCTGAAATTAAAAGAGAAAAAAATGTGTGAAAGCTTCCAGAATATTCTACCTCATTTGTTACCTATAAAAGGCAACCCCAATGCCTTCACTAACAAGGGACACACCCCTGGAAATTCCTAGAGATCCCAGCCATTAAAATTCCCTCTCAAAGCTATATTTTTCAATTTTTCAGATCAATATTTTGAAATTCAAAACTGTAAAAATCCAAAAAAAAAAAAAAACAGTAGAAAAACAAAAATTCAAAAAGAGTTTACTGTTTCATTGCCTAGTTAGCTCATTTTCAGCTCTACCTAAATCCCTCCATTTCTGCTCTAATTCTGAGTATTTGCAAGCATCCAGAGGTAGTTAGTAAGGGGTTAGAAACATTTAAGTTCAGTTTCAAAGGCAATTGGGTGCATATTGAGTCATTGTGCAGTTATTCAAGCTTATTTGGGTCATTTACTGTGGCTTTTCGTCTTCTGTTGAAATTTCCTGGTTGATTTGGGTTGAATCATTCTTATATTAGCTGGTTGTTGCTCTGTTTCCTGCAGCAATCAAACTACTCTGCTGGAATCTGTTACTACAGTTGATCATCTGCTTATTCCTCTTGTTATTTCACTTTTCCAGGTACACATTTGAAACACCAGCTGATGTAATTGTTGAATCGAGAAGTTGAAATGAGATGCTATTTTGAAATTTGCATATTCAAGTTACGACAGCAAAGTATAAATTAGATAATTTATACTTGTTTCGTTTTGCTCTTAATTCGTGTTGGCTTTGTATAATTTGACGAAAATGTGAATGATATTGAGACTGACTAGTTTAAATTCAGGACTGTATAAATTTTGATTTGAGTTAGTGAAAGTTGTGTTAGCCACACATAGATATTCAATTCGTAGTTTGTTTTGTTACTGACTTTTGATGTCATAAAACATTGTATGGTATTAGGATTAGCTATATAAGTGTTAATAAGCAGCATCTCATGTGTTAATGAATAGTTAAATGTAATCCTGTGATTAAATAATAGTAGCAGTAGTATTATAATTAGGGTGAACTTATAGTCAATTTTTGAGATCATATGCTTGAATTAAGTGTCAAGTTTAGAATTAAGTTGTAATTGGAATTCTTTTCTCCCTAGTTAGTTTATGGTCAGTAAAAGGCTTGAGATTGTTTGGTAAATGGCTTGGACCCATTGTTAGACCCAGTACACGTTTCAGCTGAAGGCTGTCCAGTTTGTTTTGCCTTATTTTGGAATTGGGCTCATTTTTGAGCCCAAAGTTTGGCTATTTCATAGACATAGGTTGCCCAGTTCAATTGACTGGATCGGGCCGATTTATAGGCCTAAAACTGCTTAAAGTTATATTAGGAACATGGGGATTAATTTGCAAATGTAAATTCGGGTCTCAAATTAGGTAGCGGGTTCAAATTAAAAGGGGTTTTCCCTTTTGTTTGAATTCGGACCTGAATTCGAAGCTTGAATTTATAAATATAAATTAATTAGCCTTTATAGAGACAAATAAAAAATGGAAAAATTGTAGTTGCTTTAGGTTGGCCTTTAATAAAAATGAGATGAGCCTCGCCGAACAAAACCTAAAATTGCGGGGCCCTCATTAATTGTTTATATAAAATTACTTAGAACTTGGAGCGTGCCGTTTAGCGAATTTCATGGCCCTTTGCAAAGTTAAAAGACGTTAGTCACTTTAGGCGTATTTTTTAAAATAATTTTACCTTCTTAAATATGGGTGTGTATTTCATACAACCCAAATCCAAATCCAAAAACGTTGAATAATAATGTGTCGCGGATACGGGTATATTTCATGTGACGTGATCCGAAAACATATTTTTAAATGACATTCACTTTCGTAAAAAATGATTAAAAAGCTGTAAATAATTATAAAATTGCACTATAGGTTGGAGCATGTAAAAAGTTAGATTTTAGCCATTTATAATAATTTAAGCGACCGTGTTAGAACCACGGGATCCGAGGATGCCTAACACCTTCCCTCGGGTCAACATAATTCCTTACACAGAATTTCTGATTTGCAGACTCCAATTGGGAAGTCGACAATTTTCCTCGATTTGGGATTTAAAATTAAACAGGCGACTTGGGACACCAAAATCCAATCCTGTCCCAAGTGGCGACTCTAAAACCAAATAAATAATTCAATTTCGAATAATGTCACTTTAAATGGAAAAACTCCCTTATACTTTTATCCTTCGGGGTAGGTGTGTAAAAAAGGAAGTGTGACACAACTCATACATTTTTTAGCCCGAAGGGCATTACGTTGTAACAATAACTCCAAACTTAGTGATAAATGAGGTCTTCTCCTGGTCCCCTAGGTTCATCTGAATATGATTGTTTCCGGAGTAGGCATCGAGAAAGGTAAGGATCTCGTTGCCGACCGTGGCATCGATCATGTGATGGATGTTAGGCAGTGGAAAAGAGTTTTAGGGCATGCCTTGTTTAAATCCTTGTAATCTATGCACATCCTAAGTTTGTTCCCTTTTTAGGGACTACATCTACATTTGCTAACCGCTTGGGGTATTTTACCTCCCGAATAGATCCTCTTTTAAGAATTTTAGTTACATCATCCTTTATGAACGCATGCTCTACCTCGGACCGGGGCCTTCTTTTTTGCTTCACTAGTTTGAACCTGGGGTTGATGCTTAGCCAGTATGTTGTTATTTCTGGTGGGATCCTTGTCATGTCTAAATGGGACCAAGCAAAATAATCCATATTATCGATAAAAAATTGAATGAGTTTTTTCCTGAGTTCGGGGGTTAATCCCGCTCCCAGGTATACCTTTTTCTTGGGCATGTACTCGATCAGTATGACCTGTTCCAGTTCCTCGACCATCGACTTGGTTGTGTCTGACTCTTCGGGAACAATGAAAGTTTGAGGAGTAAGGAAATCATCTTCCTCTTCTTCAATTACCTGTTCATCCGGCTTGATGAGGGCTGGGATCAGTGATTGCTATTGGGCCGTCTTCTTATCTTTGGTGCTTAATTTTTTCGAGGTCGAAGGCACTGGAATTGGTGTCACATCTTCGACTGCAAACATTTCCTTTACAGCGTGTTATTCTCCATAAACCGTTTTTACACCATCCACTTTTGAGAATTTTATCATCTGATGAAGGGTTGAAGGTACTACCCTCATGTTGTATGCCCCCCAAGTGCATTATATCACATGTCATCTTCGATGACATGGAATTTTGTATCCTTGATAGTCCTGGCCACGTTCACTGGTAGGATTATCTCCCCCTTTATTGTTTCTCTTGCCATGTTGAAGCCATTTAGGACTCGGGATGAAGGTACAATTCGATCCTGTAGGCCGAGCTTCTCTACGACCCTCGATCTGATTATATTTGCTGAGCTACCTGGATCCACTAGAACACGTTTAACTTGAATTTTATTTAATAAAATAGAAATTACCAGGGTGTCATTATGCGGCTGAGATATGCCTTTCGATTCCTCGTCATTGAATGATAGGATGCCTTCGGGCACATAGCTCCGATTCTGTTTTTCTCTTATGATCGACACCTTGGTGCATTTGAATATAGGCCCTTATGGAACATTGGCACCGCCAACAATCATATGGATTACATGTTTCAGTTTTTCCTGCTCATTTTTTTTGTTTGCATCTCTTTCCCGGAAGTGGTTCTTAGCTCAATCATTGAGAAATTCTCGAAGATGACCCTCGTTGAACAACCGAGCTACCTCCTCCCTTAGCTACCTGCAGTCTTCGGTTCTATGGCCATGTGTGCCATGATACTTACATATCAAGTTTGGGTTCCTTTGAGAAGGATCGATTTGTATAGGCCTGAGAAGGATAGTTGACACGATCCCCGATGCATCTACACTAAAATTATACTCCGACAATCGAGGTGCTTCTGTGGGATCGGTATGTTTATCAAAACCATTCTTACTTATGAGTCCCCAAGAGTTTTGACCTTGATCATTTCTCCGATCATTCCAAGGAGTGTCACGCCCTGAATCGTTGTTTCTTCGATTGACATATGGTTGTTATCGTTCCTTGTTTGATCTTGATTCCCTGTCCGTATCCCTCGGGGGCTTAACTGCCAATCTATTAGGATGAACTGAACCCGAGGGGGATCCCAACTAGTCGTCCTCGAGCCTGATATTTGATTGGTAATGATTATGCATGTCTGAACACATCATAGCTGGATACTCGTTCAGATTCTCCTTTAATTATCGAGACATGATCGAACTCCGCTATTTCAAATCCTGCATAAAACCCTGTACTACCCAGTCATCCGAGATCGGTAGTAATTCCATCCGCTCCATTTGAAACCGGTATACGAACTCCCTTAACATCTCATCGTTCCTCTATCTTATCTTAAAAATGTCTGATTTCCTTGTCGCCACCTTTATGGCTCCGACATGTGCTTTTACGAAGGCGTCTACTAACATAGCAGAAAAATCGATAGAGTTTGGGAGCAAGTTGTAATACCAAATCATGGCTCCCTTTGACAAAGTTTTCCCAAAAATTTTCAACAATATTGATTCGATCTCATCAACATTCAAGTCATTTCATTTAATCCCGCAAGTGTATGAGGTAATATGTTCATTAGGGTCGGTTGTTCCGTTGTATTTAGGTATATCGGGCATGCGAAACTTTTTAGGAATGGTCTTCGAAGCCGCACTCAGAGGGAATGGTTTTTGTTTGAACTTTTTTGCATCCAAACCTTTCAAGACCGAGGGTGCCCCCCGTATTTGATCAACACGGGAGTTATAAGTCTCCATTTTTTTGTCATTGTCCTCAATCTTCTTCTCCTCGGACTCGATCCTCTTGGTTAGTTCCTCGAGTATCCTTATAATTGTGGGGTCAGTCCCCGAACCATTACCGTTTGATATCTGTGGCACCGGCTTAGTACGTCGAGTGTTTCTGGTTCGACTATACTTGGAGTTTTATTTTGATTTTAAAGTTGAACGATGGCGATCTGCTGAGCTTGTAGCGTCTCGAATATTACTTGGAGGCTGACCCCACCATCTACTATACTCTGTGTTCCTTGGCCCCACATTGGGCTTCCCTGCGTACACTTCCTCCGGAGTCTGCACCTAGATCCGTATTCAAAGCAATGTGTGCACTAATATCAACCGGTTCCATATTTGGCACTTCCCCAGGATTTATCGATGGTACACCGACCCCTACATTGTTGTTCCCCCATGAAATCCAAGACCATCATTGTCGTGTATAGGTGCGTTTTGCGAGTTTGACATGTTTTAACCTGAGAACAAAAATTCTTGACAAGAATAAGAATGAAAATAACGTGTGTTATCCGAATCAATACTGAAATAATCACTATTATCTTTAGCCCCATGGTGGGCGCCAAACTGTTTACCTCGAAAATACGAGTAACAATTAAATTTGATTTATCATTTTAAAGATATGTAATTTAGTTCAATACTAATTAATAACCAAGAAAACTAACGTATAAATGAAGGAAATAAGTAAAGTTAAACCACTGCGCAAGAAAGCCTCGACCTCGAGCTAAGGTGGCCCTGAGGTTGGTTAAGAATAGTAAAGCAAGAACAATTAGGTAAAGAGACGATTCTGATGAACTATGAGCCAAAAAAAGTAAGAAAGTATACTCTTTGCCAATGATTGATGATGTTTACAAATGATTGGGGTACTCTTTATATGATAGAGGAATCCTAAATAAGGTACATTTTTATTTATAGTAAATAATCTTATTGGGACAGCTGTCTAACAGCCTAGTACGGATTCATACAAATCTATTCCGGATTTATCCCACGATCTTGGGGACGTGGCAGGAATCTTTCTCATTCTGTTATAAATCCAAAATAGCATTATCTCGAGGTCGGTCCCGTTCAGCCTCAACATTCATCGGTCACTTTGATCTTCAAACTTCGAACTTTGCCATTGGTCTCTAACCTAGTACTTCAGACTTACTCTTGAAGTGGTGCCTCGAACCCTCTAAATCAAGCATACTTGATTTTGACCGTATACAATGTTCATGTTGTACACGGTAATGTAATGTGTAGTGGAAAAAGCAGTTCAGTCCCGAAATTACTGTTTTATTTCATCTTTTAATCCCGTAAATGTGATAATAAACTAAACGCGTTTCACTTCCAATTAGCCTAAGGGGCCAAAATTGCTATTTTCACTAGACTTTGTTGAGATTATATGCATATCTCAATTACTACAACAACAACAATCCAGTAAAATTCCACAAAGTGGGGTATGGGGACGATAGTATTAATCAGACCTTATGCTATTGCGATAGGGCGGAGAGGCTATTTCTGATAGGGCTTCGGCTCAGGAAGACGGAAAGAAAATAAAAAGAGACAATATATCAGTATCATCAACAGAAACCTAGAAGTAGTAACAACATCTTAAAAGCCATAAAATAGATGACATGCAATAACAATAACCATTAATTAAGACCTGGAGCAATGAAAAATAGAAAGGATAATGTGGACACAACATTAACTATTAACCGTCTAGGAGCGGTAAACGGGCGGGTCAGGTTGGATATGGTTCGGGTAAAAAATGGGTAATAAAAAAACTTATCAATTATCCGACCCAACCCATATTTAATAGGACAAAAAAATGGGTTAACCGTCGGATAATATGGGTTATCCATATTATCCATGACTTCTTGTATATGATCACTTTTGAGAGAATTTTTAGTCTCCCTAACTTGAGGAACCCCCAATTTGAGGCTACAAATGAAAGAGTTAGACCCATTGGTTATCCAGGGGTTACTTATTGGTTATCCATTTTCTAAATGGATAATATGATTCTTATCCATATTTGACCCGTTTTAAAATTTTTCATTATCCAACCCATTTTTTTGTGGATAATATGGGTGGTTAACTATTTTCTTTGAATTATTTTGTCACCCCTATAACCGTCTAAGATCAAGCATATCAACTCAGCCTTCCCCCAATATGTAGTAGAAAAAGCTTGACTATTCCCTATCCTACAGGCCTAATGCGTATCTCAATTACAAGGAAGGAAAATTGTACTTGTCACACCTCCTTTTGGCGCTAATACACCCCGCGAAGGGCGTGGTAAAGGGAGTTTTTCCAATTAAAGGACAATCGAAACAGGATTCGTTTATTAAGAGATTCAGAGTCGCCACTTGGGAGATTTATGGTGTCCCAAGTCACCGGTTGAACCCCGAATCGAGGAAAGGTTTGACTCTATTTAATAGTCTGCCTACCAGAAATTCGGATAAGGAATTCTGTTAACCCGGGAGAAGGTGTTAGGCATTCCCCAGTTCTGTGGTTCTAGCACGGTCGCTCAACTGTCGTATTCGGCTTATTTATCTGATTTTTAAAACATGTTACAACTTATGTGCTGCTTTTAATCGTAAACCGCTTTTATTATTATTTTTAAGGAAAATTGAACGTCGTTTAAAATATGTTTTTG
>MU714325.1:58341-97906 GCA_026770625.1 Nicotiana glauca
ATCAATTAAAATAAAATCACACAATTTGGACATTAAATGCTAAAAATGCAAAAATACATATATTTTTTGTGGTTTTTCTCATTTTTGTAAAATAACTTACTTAATTAATCCTAATTATAAAATTAAATCCTAAGAATGCAAAATGCCATATATTTTTGTATTTTCATCAATTTAAACAAACAAACGCGCACAGACAAATACAAACAATAAAAGAAAAATAATACAAAATCCACAAAAATCACACACAACCCAAAACTATTTTTATTTTAAATTTTTGGGAGTAATCCTCATATAGGGCAAAAATCACGTGCTTACAGTACTAAGTTCACCAAAACGTTAAAGAGTAAAGATTTTGGGAAACTGCAAGTATGGTTGATATTTTTGTTTATGGTTTAAAATTTCTTCAAATTTACATGACGGGTTCGATTTATAATTACAAAAAATGTCGTCTTGCCAAAAAATGAAGATTACTGTGTGTTTCCTGGGTGAGTCCCAGTTCGCTCAATTTTACTTTTATTGGAGAATGCCGCGTGTTTTGTTGGTGAGTCTCGGTTTGCTTGATTTTGCTTTTATTGGACAATGCCGCTTGTTTCATGGGTGAGTCTCAGTTTGCTTGATTTTGCATTTACTAAAGAATGTTTTTCAATAGTTGATCTGTAATGAGGTATTTGTGTTATTGTGATATGCTGTGGCTTAGAGGGTTTTGCTCGGTCATTATTTGCGAGATGACATGCTACAGAACCATTTCCTGGGGTGTTTCGGCAGCGTTGGTCCCTTGCTTGCGTTCCTGTTCGAGTGTTCTCATTCCTATTTCGAGACAACAAAAGAGTGAAGATAGAGCCAAATGAAATTGTCTGTTACCTCGGCCTAGCAAGCTGGTGAAAGGAGGGGCGACGTTGTAAGGTTACTCGCTCCGCCTAGTACTCAGATAGTGGTTTCTTAATTGGCAGCTACGTTTAGCTTCACTATTTAGCTGCATCTAGACTTCTTGTTAGTTGGGCTTACCTCACCTATTGGGACACCGAGGCTGAGTCCCAATCTGATATGCGTAAACAATAAGGGAAACATGTCATGCTTTGTTTATAAAAATCATTTAGCGTGTGGGATATGCCTGATCTTCCAAAGGATCATGCAGTAGGTTATCATCCCTTCCCAAGGGGTGGAAGTACAGGTCGGTATACAGGGTGAATACATCATCGCGGTCATGCCAACTACATAGTGACCGTAGTTCTATTTCGATCGTGCATATGACTTGCTAAACCCACCGTTACGGGCGGGGTATGGGTCTCGTATAGAGATCGGTCATAATTTTTATTTTTGTGTAGGGATTTGACCTAGATTGATACGGTTATTTCAAAAGCTTATCTACCATTCTTTCCAAGTTGGCGTTGTCACCGAGAGGGTGAGGTTGTAACTGCCTGGAAGTAATACTTGGATGGTTCTAGATCTAAAGGAAACTAAAGAATTTGGCTAAGAAATCCCCACAGACGACGCCAAAATGTTTGACCAAAAAGTGTTAAGCCTTTTGGTTAAACCAATTAATGATAAAATAGAGGGTAAATCTTAGTCAAACATAATTGGCTTTAGATCTAAGCATATTGGATAGTAAAATCAAAGAGATCGAGTTTATACAGCATTTCTTAGGATGATTGAAAGACATAAAATGTAAATAATAAGCTTACATCTTTGAGATACTGTTCCGTGTTTGTAAAAGCAAAGAAGATAAGGAAAGAATCTCGTTGATAACTATGAGATCTAGCTTTATTGATTCAACAATGGAGATTACAAAGGTTTGTAACCCAAAATCTAGACTTCTTCCTTTGTTCCTTAGAGGTCTCTCCCGTGTCTTATGTGTGTTTTCTCCTTATTCCCAGATCCTCCCCTTCTTTCTGCTTTACCTTCCTTATATATATTGTTATTTTAGCCTATAGTTCTTAACCAGCGTGCCCTCTTATGACTGCATTCTTCCTCACTCTCCCCAATGTTATGTTCTGCTGTGTAAGCCTTCTGATGGATCGGTCTCGTCAGTGGCCGAGATACTTGTCGCCATTACACCTCGTGCGCACGACCATGGCTTGGTCGACCCCTTACCATACCCTTTAATGATAACCATCTGGTGGTCAACAAAGAAAATATATTATTATCGTCAACAGAAACCATAGAATAGTAACAACATCATAAAAATCATAAAATAGATGACATGCAATAACAATAACCAGTAATTAAGGCCCGGAGCTATGAAAAACAGAAAGAATAGTGTGGACACAATATTAACCACTATCCGTCTAAGATCAACCCTATCAAACCAGCTTCCCCCAATATGTAGTAGAAAAAACTTGACTATCTCCTAGCCTACCGGCCTAATGCATATCTCAAGTACAAGGAAGGAAAACTGAACTAAGTTCACCAAACATTAAAGAGTAAAGATTTTGGGAAACTGCATGTGTGCTTGATATTTTTGTTTGTGGTTTAAAATTTCTTCAAATTTACATGACGGGTTCGGTTTATAATTACAAAAAATGTCGTCTTGCCAAAAAATGAAACATGAATATATATCCCTGCTGGCTATGCCCCCATCAAGTTACTATAAAACAATTTTCATAAAGTCAGACCTGAATTATTTTATCTTTGTGGTCCACGAATTGGCGTGGTACATCTTTTTTCTTTTTTAATTTGTTAAAGGAAATTCGTTTTTTCGTTTCTTATCCTCCTATAAATAGCTCTTACTATTGTTTATATATTGTATCATTCCTCTCCTTCTAGATTTGGCTACTTTTCTTAAATGGCAAGTGAGATGAAGATATGGTTTGTGTTGTTGGCCGTATTGTTGAACTTAAGTCCTTTGTTGGTAAAGGGAGTACAACAGGTTCCTTGTTTGTTTATATTGGGTGACTCTTTATTTGATAATGGAAATAACAATAATCTATTTACTACTGCAAAGGCCAATTATCCACCTTATGGAATTGATTTTCCTGATGGTCCTACTGGTAGATTCACCAATGGCAAGAATACCGCAGATTTCATTGGTCCTAACTTCTTCTTCTTCTTCTTTTTTCATTATTAAATTTTAATATATCCTTCATTGAAATGCTAGTTTCGTTTATTAATTATCTTAGAATACGCTCATACGCTCTAACAATATTGCATGATGCATATTACCTGTTAGTAATGGGCTAACTTTATGGATAAAATGTCTAAAATATTCTCATGTAATTATATCGTCTTTCATTCGAACTATTAGCTATTAAATTATTAGCACTATATAAGAACATTCCATCGAGAATAGTTGCTATACAAATAAGAGCCTGTTTGGATTGGTTTAAAAAAATGGATTTCAGCAGAAATAGCTTTAAGCTAAAAAAGTAATCAGTTAGGATTGCCCAACTTATTGCTTTTGGTTTGTTTTAAGCAGTTTTAAACTCATTTTACGCACTTTTTGATTTTGCCAAACACCAAAAAATGCTAAAAAAAGTTTAAAAGCTGATTTGACGAGCGTAAAAGCCAATCCAAACACCATCTAAAAAACTTTCTTAGCTGCATTTTATAGTAAGGGTACAAAAGTCATAGTTTCATTGAATCTCTAAGTATATATATGGGTATTTTCGTAGAAATGATTAACCAAATTAAAGTAAGAATATTTCCAAACTATTGGTGAATCCCTACTAATATATTTCCTATCTTTGCAGCGGATTTATTGGGTTTTGATAAGTATATTGAGCCGTTTGCAACAGTGAAAGGTGTGGAGATGTTTAGAGGGGTGAACTATGCATCTGGTGCTGCTGGAATTCGTGATGAGTCGGGAATACATTTGGTATAATACTTCAACATATATCCCTTGACTAGAAGAGCATTTGCAATTAGATTAAGGACAAATAACAAATAACAACATATATATACAGTCAAACCACTCTATAACAACATACTTATATAACAACACTTCATTACAAATGCCAAGCTTTTCCAGAACTAATTTTTATTTTATGTTATAACATATATTCTATATAACAACACTTCGTCATAACATCAAAAATATTCGGAACAATCGAAGCTGTTATAAAGATGTTTGAGTACTGTAATAGCAACTTATGATGTTATGTAGTAAGACTAGAGTCGTAAGTTGGAGTTCACGCATAATTTTCTTTTCCTCTAGGGGCGTGACAATCTAAATATCGTTCTTGTTTGCGTTTGCATGAGACTCGACCGATATCTTCTTCTTTTTTGGGATAGAGGCAAACTTCAAGCTGTTGTTAAACACGATCTATAACATTTAGAAAAGAGTTTTAACTTAAATTTATACTTAGAAAAGAGTTCCAGTTTCGGTTAAAAGAAAAAGGAAAAGAGTTCCAGTTAATATAATTTTGTTCGCAATGTCAGACATCAGCTTGAAGGTTGAAACTTGTTTATTGTCAAGTTAACTCCACAAAAAAACACGTCACAAAGAATTATTTTCCGTCACTATATTGCCAAACTACGTACTGTAGGGAGTTTGGCAACATACTGACCATAAATAATTCTTGATGATTAGGCTAAGCTAACCAGTTATAACAAAAAAAATTGTTAAAGTAATTAAGAAGAATAACCAAAGGACAGTGCACATTCTTTTAGTAGATTTTCGATGCCCATGATAACTCCAAGAAAAATACTTATTAAAGAACTTATTTTTATTTTTCATTTTTATAATTTTTTCTGGATTTTCAATGAGAATAAAGATAATGCGGTTTATTCTTACATTTGTAGCTGGATTGCCCCTAGGCTAACATAACTTAACGCTCTTTCTTTACTTTTTTCTGGATTTGCAGGGAGATAGAATCAGCTTGAATAGGCAATTGCGAAATCACAAAGAGACAATTTCCCACATGTCTACTTTGCTTGAAAATAATATGACTTTAACCAAAGAGTATCTAAGCAAATGTATATATATTGTTGGAATGGGCAACAATGATTACATCAACAACTACTTGATGCCTCAGTTCTATCCATCAAGCCTTTTGTACAAACCAGAAAAGTATGCTACAATCCTGGCTCAGCAATATGAAAAACAGTTAAAGGTACAAATGCAATTTCCATTAATCAAATTCCTTTCATTTGACTTTTTGCTTAAGATTACTAATATATTCCAGTTTTTTTCTTGGTAACAAAACAGACTTTGTACCGTTATGGAGCAAGAAAAGTTGCTGTGTTCGGGCTAGGTAGCATAGGTTGTATTCCAGCAGAGTTGGATTTGTATGGGACAAAGGACTCACCATGTGTCGACTCTATAAATAGTGCAGTTCTAAAGTTTGTGGACAAGCTTAAACCAATGATAGACGATTTCAACAGTAATTTGACCAACGCAAATTTCATCTACATAAATGTAACAAGCATTGCTATTGGAGATCCTGCAGCTATCGGTATGTTAAACATGTCACAGTAAACACTTCCCTGTAAACATGGTTTGGACACACAATCATATGTTGAACTATACAGATATAGTATACAGAATCTTGATACTGTCAGTATATATAGCTTAATTTTATTTTTATAACTTTGGTTGCAGGTATAACAAATTTAGCTGATCCATGCTGTGAAATATCGAGCTTCATAGCTAAGGGGCAGTGTAGTTATGGAGGAAGTGCATGCAGTGATAGATCATCACACTATTTTTGGGATGGTTTTCACCCAACAGAAGCTCCCAATAAGGTCACTGCTGAAAGAGCTTACACTGCTCTTCTACCCACTGATGCCTATCCCTTTGATATTAGCCACTTGGCTCTGCTCTAAATAAGTTAACACAGTCGCGTGTGTAACTTCCTCAAGCTTCAATTTGAATAAATAACTATCTTGTCTACCTTAGTATGTATAATAAAAATCGTCTATTGATCATTTTGCTTTCAGATAAATTTCGTACAGTTTTATATTAGAGGTGAAAGTTGAACGCTTAATTACACATTATGAATTTTGTTTATAGTAACAATCATAAAAAACATGTGCTAATTGGTTTATACCGTCGCAGTAGAATTGGAAGAAGATGAATGTCAATTAACACAGTAATATTACCTATGTGGTATATATATTTCTTGTTGGTTAGTAGCGGCGCTCAAATTACGTTTTAGTGTTACATAACCAGTAGTAAATACACCTAAACTAGTAGTTTTGTATGGCACAATTTGTTTTCACTTAAAGTGCCCAATAGGAACTATTACTAGTTTAGGTGTCCAAATAAAAAAAATGACCAAATTTAGGAGGCTGGTTATGTATTTTGCCTTACATCAATGTTGCTAAACTAAACTACATGGGCATATGCATTTTAACAAAATCATATACACTAAAGATTTAATGGCCTACCGGGGAGGAGTAAAATAAAAGCCCCTTATAGGGTGTCAAACCGAACCGGAAAACAGCGCACCAAACCGAAAAATTAAACCAAACAGATTAAAAAACCCGACTAGGTTTGGTTTGACTTGGTTTGGTATTGAGTAAAAAAATCCGAAGCAAACAGTCATAAAAATATATAATTTTATTTATATTTTTAAGACTTTATAGAGAATTTTCTTTAGAAAATGTAGAAATATTTGGGATCCTCTCGTGTATTAACCTTGAAAGCGTAAATTAACGAAAAATTATTGTTAGACGACTAAGAAAATAACTATCATGTGTTAATAGAAAAATTCTCCCATTAGAATATATTAATAGATCATATATTTGTCAATGTTTTCCATATTTACTAAACATATATTCACTTATCAAAGACTTATCTATAATTTTAACAAAGTAAGATTGAAATAATCTTCATATAACAAAAAAATTCGAAAACCCGAAAAACCCAACAAAACCGAACCAATCCAAACCGATATAGTTGGTTTGGTTCGGTTTTGATAACCCGATCCATGTACACCTCCTTATAGCCATTAACCAAAGAATTACATTCATATTTTCCTAATACATCAATTCATATATACTTGATTTGCTTTCTGTGGACGTACATGACAAATAGTTGGATTGTCCAAACCATTCAGTAATGACCTTCAATCATCAATAATTTGTGAGTAAATTGTGTGACCATTATTTAAGAGAAGTCACCTTTAATAGCAGTTATGGCTATTAATGAACACCAAGAAACCAACACCATAAACCGAATCAAGACCTAAAAGAAGAGAAATAGGCAATTTATGCTTTGATTTGATTGGATTTGGTATTGAAAGTAGTAAACTCAATAAATTTAATTTTATTTGGTAGTAACTAAATAAATTAAACCGAGATCGAAAGCAAACCGACATTTTACACAAGCAGGACATTTCATTTAGATAACATTGTAAATTTTTAAAGGACTTTTTCGCAGTTTGTATTTTTGGCATGTTATTTTAGGTTTGGGCTTATATTTTCAGGAATAGTCCAATAAGAATAACAACCATGGTCCTTGAGCTTGTCCTGTCTGTACTAAAGCCGAAAATCAAAGTTGTAGTCGCAGCGTAGTTGGAGAAACACGACGAAAGCTAAGGAAAAGGAGCAGTTTGATGGGATATTTGGTTTTGTGGTTAATTATAGACATTATTTTACTTATAAGATCTTTTTCATAGAAGACAGTGAAAATTAACTTACTAAATCTTCGTAGAACTATTTTAACTATATGTAGGTATATGAGATTCAAATTTGCTAGTACGTTTTCGCGGAAATTTTTGTGATTTAACACGGATATTATTTTAGTTATAATAGCCTTAGAGTACATGTTTTGCGCATGTTCCTCATGTTAATAATATTTAAAAATTACATAAATAAAATTAAATGATGTGTCAGACCTATAAAATAAAAAAATAATGTAACTTTCTAATAATAAGTTTGTAGATTCTATTTAGCTAGCTCAATTAATAAATAAAGATATTTTGTCATATGAAACTTATCAGAGTTTTATAGGAATATGTTTTGAAAATTATCGTTCTTGTTGTGTTCTAATATCAAAACAGACAAATAACAACAAAAAAAAACTTAAAATTTTGAATTCTTCGATTTTTTAGAAATATAGGAATAAAGAGGTTGGTCAATAGGTTCTACAATGAAACTAATTGTATACGGTTAAAATCGGGCTTGCCTGATTTTTGTTATTAAATTGAGACCAGGAGATTACGACGAGGGTCAGTCTCGCAATGGATCGGGTTATAATAAGAAGACGAGGTGTCGAGTACAACAATCGAGATTTCCGTCGTGACTGAGGCTAGCGGCAATCGAGACTACGTATGAACGACTTCGAGTGAAGAGCAATAACGGAAAGCCGAGATATCCGCTACCGGTCGAAGATCACGGCGAAAATCCCGGAATTGATCGAATCAATGGCGGTTATTTGTACCGATCATGAGATTTACTTCTGTAATTAGTTGTACCATAATTAGGATTTCTCTAGTATATAAAGGGAGTCTCCATCATTTGTTGGACACCTTACATTCGTACAGAAAGATAATATTTCTCTCTTTCTCTTGTTTATCAACTTTTTGTTCTTTAATTGTTCTTGCTTTACTAAGCTCTAGGATTCATCAACGCGAGGGCATTGTCCTAGCATTGATTTGTTTTACATTCCTCTCAATTTCCATCACTTACCTTTAAGTTAATCAATTGATATTAATTAAAATAATGTATCCTTAAAATCTAGAGCCGTCAAAATGGGCTTGGTGGGTTGTGTTGAGATATTTTAGCCCATTTAAAACTGAGGCTTATAAGCCCGGCCCAAGTCAGCTCGCTTGCCCTTGAGGCTTGACCGAGGCTGGGCCTAGGGCGGCCCGTGGACCAGAAATTAATTAAATTTAAATTTAAATATTTAAAAAAGTAGAGATTAAAAAAATCTTAAATATAATCCCCATTTTCCAACCTTAGATTGCTCATTTACCTTTCCATATCAACTAGGATTTATATTTTAGATATGCATGTAGTAGACAAGATTAGTTTTCTTTTGCTTAATTAACAATGAACTAGGAAAGTATTAAGAGGCCATTAATATTTTTTTCGAAAAGAAAATATTATTTTAAGTAGCCAATGATCAGTTTGGTTACTTTAATATATTATTAATTATTAAATTGCTCTTCAGTAGAAAAAGATCAAATTTTAATAGCCAAAGAAAATTAACAACACTAGCAAATTTTATTAATTTTAAAAATTTTATGGACTATAATGATGAAATCAATAAATAATGTTAAACCCAAATTAAAATATTTTAACATATAAACTTATTGAAGCAATTCCTGAACCTAAAAAAAGTGAAAGAAAAGTACTAAAAAAATATTTATGTAACGTTAAAAAAAAACTAGAGATATAGAGAATTTGCATTTCAATTACGAGATTCCTTGTCAAATATCAAGTTTCTTATACACTCTAAATAAACAGAAGTCGTTCATATGATTAAGAGATTATGCCACGGAAAAATATCTAAAGATTTGAAAAAATATTTTTTTTAAAAAAATTGAAGGACCGGCCCGCCCTAGCCCACCAATTTAAAATCCCACGAGACATGGGTTGGGTTGGGTTGGGCTGGGCTAGGCTGGGCTTGGCTAGCCCGTTTTGATAGCTCGATTAAAATCACATTATAAGTTTAATTGTTATCCAGTTTTTAGGGTAAACGGTTTGGCGCCCACCGTGGGGCTAAGGATAAGAGTGATTGCTTAATATTAACCTTCATAACACACACTGCTTTTACACTTGTTCTCGTAAGTGTTTTTTCTGGAATCAACATGTCAAACTCTCAAGAAGTACCCACTCATACTGATACTGGCCTTGGTCTTCATGGTAAAAGCGAACACATAGTCGCCCCGAAAAACGGAGTGCCTCCAATTAATCCCGACGCACCACATGTCGTAGATCTGGTCGATGCTAGTTCTCGTGTTGCCATTCGTGGATATTTAGCACCGACCTTGAAAATAACGTTCGCAGAGATGCCCAGGCAACCTATCAGAACACACAGAATGGTGAAGAAGGCAGAATTAGCCTTCAGATGATATTTGACATGTTACAAACTCAGCAGGCCGCGATAGCACAACTCCAATATCAGAATCGAGCCCCAAGCATAATCGAACTTGATACATCAGAGGAAGTTATTTATTGGGTCGAACCCGTACAGGAGAAACTGAACGATAATGGATTGGGAATTGATCCCGCCATCATGAAGATGCTCAAAGATCTCACTAAATTGATTGAATAGGGAGAAAAACATATCGAGGCTAATGATAAAAAGGTAGAAACGTACAACTCCTGGGTTTGATCAAATACCGGGGGCACCCCCGATTCTGAAGGGTTTGAATTCGAAAAAGTTCGTACAGAAGCCTTTCCCACGAAATGCGGCTCGGAAGCCCATTCCGAAGAAATTTTGCATGCCAGAAATTCCCAAGTATAATGGAACCACTGATACTAGCGATCATGTCACTTCTTATACATGCGCAACAAAAGGAAATGACTTAGAAGACGATGAAATTGAATCTGTTCTGTTGAAAAAATTTGGAGAAACTTTATCGAAGGGGACGATGATATTGTTAATTTGTATGGGTCCACCAAACCATAGAGTACCTGGTCCTCTACAAGATGCTGCTGAGAATGCTAATAAAACAATACGTAAATAAGGCAGAGGATTTTTACGTGGAAAAATCCCACACAAGGGGATCAAAAAACCACGACCTACACCTGTAGGATTTTAACTTTACTAACTTGCAATCTACCTATTACAAGCCACTTTGCAATGATTCTTATTGCAAATTATTTACTCAACTAACTTGTGGTACTCTTACCACAAGCCACTTTGTGACTTCCTAGTTACAAAGGCTTTTTCTAACTTGTGATACTCTCACCACAAGCCACTTTATAACTCTACAATTACAAAGACTTTTCCTTATGACTAAATCTAGTCACAACATAAACTCAAGGAGTTTACGGATTTACAAGAGGATTCCTAATCAAAATGCTTCTACGTAAGCAGTTTAGGAGATACAATAAGTACAATAACAAGGTTACAACTCAACTAGGATAACAACAAGCTATCTTTTAGGAACTGGTCCGTTGTTGCGTTCAACATTGTTCTTCAAGCTTGTGAGGATATATTTCTCTGTTTTTGCAAGAAGCTTGAATAAGAAACGGAAACCTTCCAGTGATGTTTTGTATAAAACTCATTATGGGTACATCTTGATCACATCACTTGAAATGATGTGAGTACTTTTTTTGGTTAAATAATGAGTGGGCGGACAGTGCAGTGCGGCAGAAACAGTGCCGTAGTCACTTCATTTCTAGCTATGTCCAATTGACTCTCTACTTCTATGAGGAAACCGCAAGAGTATCAAGTCCTTTTGTGGGTTCCTTAGCTCCTGAAGCTGTAGCAGTTCATCTTTAGCTGGAATCCATTAAAGCTTGCAGCAGCCCAAGTAGGTCATGTTCTCTATCTGATTCTTAACAATAAGTTTGTTAGATCATCAAAACATAAGGCAAAAGTATTTGAAATCTATCAATTTTCCCCTTTTTGATGATGACAAACTTAACATTCATAGAGTAGAATTAGGACAGTAAGAACCAGATTTAAAGTATAAGGGGAACATAGAGTTCCCTCTGAGACTATGCCTTATCGTAACATAAGTTCATAAGATCTAAGAACTAGTTTCCCTCAGAGCAGTAAGAACCAGTTTCCCCATGTGTTCCCCATGTGTATTATTATTTCCCCCCCTTTTGGCATCATTAAAAAGAATAACAACATAAAGAAGTCCAGCTAAGCTAACGCATGCCACATATGTGCACACAATCATGATAGAGAATAGAACACAGAGGAGAGTATTGACATAATAAAACGAGGATTGATATTAATAAAGATTTAATATGCCTCTGCTTTTGAAAAAAGCGAGAGGCAACATTGGACTTGTTAACAAGAGCAATAGTGTTTCATCCCAACCACCAAAAAAGGAAAACAAGAAAACATCCGCCAAACCATCAACAAAGAACAAAAAAAACATAACAAAAATATCCAGATAACTTGTCATTGAAGGGGTACTTAGGGGGCACTAGGAGTAAAAGGCTTGGTGGCTGCAGCAAGTGTTTGGAGAAAGAGGTCTATTCGGGCGTTTGCCGACTTTTGCTCATTGAGCAGTTCTACTTTTAGGTTCTCTACTTGCGCCCTAAGATCAGCAATCTCCTGTGTCAAATGAGCCACTTCATCATTCGACATCGGAACCCATCGGGCTTGCTGACCTTCCAGGATAGCATTCCTGGCCTTCAACCGACGAATTTCCTCAGTTGTACTGTTCTGGGAATTGATAAGCTGAGAAACGGTTGATGTATTTCATCCCCCCCCCCCCATACTTTTTCACACACTCGCACTTTCGAAAGTTGTCTGTGAAAAGGTTTTCTTTCGAGTCCCCACTTTACCCATTCCTAGTGGGACTTTAAAGAATTTGAACACTTGAGTAAGCAAGAATCTATAAGGAAGGCCATGATTACCTTCCTTGAAGGTGACAACCTTTTGCATGTGTTCAATCATTATAGCAGGCAGACTCATAGGATTAAAACCGTCTAGTTGCTCCATTAGTAAGAACCAATATCCCTATGTGTTCCCCTTGTGTATTATTATTTCCCCCCCTTTTGGCATTATTAAAAAGAATAACAACACAAAGAAGTCCAGCTAAGCTAACACATGCCACATATGTGCACACAATCATGATAGAGAATAGAATACAGAGGAGAGTATTGACATAATAAAACGAGGATTGATATTAATAAAGATTTAATATGCCTCTGCTTTTGAAAAAAGCGAGAGGCAACATTGGACTTGTTAACAAGAGCAATATTGTTTCATCCCAACCACCAAAAAAGGAAAACAAGAAAACATCCACCAAACCATCAACAAAGAACAAAAAAACATAACAAAAATATCCAGATAACTTGTCATTGAAGGGGTACTTAGGGGGCACTAGGAGTAAAAGGCTTGGTGGCTGCAGCAAGTTTTTGGAGAAAGAGGTCTATTCGGGCGTTTGCCGACTTTTGATCATTGAGCAGTTCTGCTTTCAGGTTCTTTACTTGCGCCCTAAGATCAGCATTCTCCTGTCTCAAATGAGCCACTTCATCATTCGACATCGAAAACCCTCGGGCTTGCTGACCTTCCAGGATAGCATTCCTGGCCTTCAACCGACGAATTTCCTCCGCTGTACTATTCTGAGAATTGATAAGCTGAGAAACAGTTGATGTATTTCATCCTCCCCCCCCCCCATACTTTTTCACTCACTCGCACTTTCAAAAGTTGTCTGTGAAAAGGTTTGCTTTCGAGTCCCCACTTTACCCATTCCTAGTGGGACTTTAAAGAATTTGAACACTTGAGTAAGCAAGAATCTATAAGGAAGGCCATGATTACCTTCCTTGAAGGTGTCAACCTTTTGCATGTGTTCAATCATTATAGCAGGCAGACTCATAGGATTGAAACCGTCTAGTTGCTCCATTAGGATTATGTCAGACTTAGAAGTCACTGACCTCCTTTCAGCTCGAGGCAATATGACTTTGTTAACCAATTCAAACAGCACCTGGTAAACATGGAGTAGTGCTTTCTTATGGATCTGGTCCCCTTTCTAGTTATCATTGTCTTTTACCACTACATTTCTGACGTTATACTAACACACATCTCTTACACTCGACACACCTACTGTAGGAACTTTTAAGATCTTTTCAAGCAATTTTACATCAAAGACGATGTCCACCCCATTGACCAAAGCACAAACATGGTCAGTATCAACTGGAAAGAGGCTAGCAAAGAAACTTTGTACCTCATCCTCATACACCTTAGGTGCATCAATGTGAAATAGATGAACCCAACGTTGAAACTCGACCATTTCCAGAATTTGTCACATTCCAGCCATCTCAAAAATTGCTGGGTCAAACGTATGACCAGCAGAACTTTTTGATGCCTCAGGCGCTCAGAGCCAAGGCTGACTTTACTTCTCATTTTCTTCATAGAACTAGGTTCTTCAAAAGATTCACACTTGTGTTCCCCAAACTTCTCTCCATTGACTTTTCCTTTTCCCTTGGACTTGACTAGGACATCATCATCAGACATGGAAAACTCACTCACTACCTCCTTCATCTTAGACTTAGATGTTGACCCTTTATCTATTGGAACAAACTTTGTCTTTTTCGAAGATCGCCTAACAAGTGAACTGGGTTCCTCTGGGGTTCCCTCTTCCACCTCGACTACAGGGATTGCCTCATCACTTACAGGTACACCATCCTTCTCCAATTTTGTTCTTTTCTTCTTACTACTATTCTTTCTCTTTTGGAGAGTAGAGTCGTAGGCCACTTTAACTTGAAGCCTGGTAGTAGGTCGTTTGATTTCAGACTCAGGTGTGGACACAACCCTTCGCTTACTTATGAATGTACCAAGAGCCATATTATCTAGGCCTTCTTCATCAGTGGATCTCATTTCAGGTGCTTGAATTTCCAAGGGCACAACATCGAATGCAGGAACAACACTGTCCTGAGGAAGAGAGCCCTGACCTGGGTCCTCCAGAGAGGGATCAGGTTCCTCATGTGATGCCCCAGTACTATCTGCTACTGCATCCCCTTCAATAGCCACAATGGCCCCTTCTTCCTCCACACTATGTGTCTTATTTTTCTGGGATGTAATCTCATGCAATAAATCATCAGCGGATACTACAAACACAGTTACAACATCTTTCTCTTCCTCAACCGGTGCTTCCTTTACTATGGAATCGGTGGCAATGATGGAAGAACCCTTTGTGACCTTAGTATTTTGACCTTGTTCTCCACTTAGGGTTTGACTGGTGGGAACATCAGATGATGGGGAGAACAGAGTAGTAGTTTCAAAGGTTTTTGAATTGGGAAGAGATTGGGAAACTGGGGAAGGTGTGACTGTAGCAGCAGGAGTAATAGAGGGTGAGGAAGGCTCAGTGAGGATGGAAGGTTCCATAGATTAATTAGTGGTAGTTATAACTAAGGCAGGGAGATCGGAATTCTTCTCAGCCATTGAAAGAGGTGGTTTGACGATCCTTCTTTTTTGGGTGATTCTAGTGTAGGACTTATGGTTAAGAAAAGGAGAAGAGACGGTTTTTAAAAGGAGAGGATAATTATGAAGAGAAAGGAATAGGCACCGGTTCTGAAACGACGATTGGGCGTAGAGAATTGCAATGTTTCATAAGGAGATGGAGCATTTTGAAATGAAGGGACGTGACAGCATGATCTGAAAAGTTGATGACATGGCGCAATTGTATTTTGTACCCTTTTTAAGACATATATTAAAAGGATGCAAACTACTAACCTTTGGTACAAGAACCTGGTTCTTAATTTTTTATTTATTTAAAAGAATCAATCATCTTTTATCATTCATGCACTGCATCTATAGCCTTTACGCTCATCATGTGTGTTTACTTGCAACGGTATTGAAGTGAGTTAGACATGGACATAAAACACTTTGAGCCAATTATTTCTTAAGGGTAAAAACCAGCTAAAGAGGAATCAGGTTCTCAATTTGGCTTCAACAGCCTCAACTTCACTCTATTTCTTTCAATTGTTCCCTACTTAGCGACTTGGTGAAAATATCTGCAATTTGATCTTCTGTGCTGCAGAACTTCATACATATCAACCCTTTCTCCACATTGTCTCTCATAAAATGATACTCACATCAATATGTTTTGTACTTTTATGTTGAACTGGATTCTTGGCCATGTTGAGTGCAATGTTGTTGTCACATAGAAGAGGCACACTCTCAGTGAGTACCCCAAAGTCCTCCAGTTGTTGCTTGATCCATAGAAGCTGAGCGCAGCAAGATGCTGCAGCTATATATTCAGCTTCAGCTGTTGAAAGAGCCACTGAATTTTGCTTCCTTGTACCCCAAGAGATACAATATGAACCTAAGAAGTGATCCATTCCAAAAGTGCTTTTTCTGTCCACAAGATAACTGCATAGTCTGCATCAGCATACCCAATCAGATTAAAACTGTCACCTGATGGATAATACATCACCAGGTCCTGTGTTCCTTTGAGATATCTCATTTTTCTTTTGGAAGCCTTCAAGTGAGATTCCTTGGAATTTGATTGTAATCTTGCACACAACTCCATGATGAAAACAGTATCAGGTCAACTGGTAGTGAGATAGAGGAGATACCAAATAATGCCTCTATACATGGTTTGATTCATAGGAGATCCAGTTTCATCCATGTCCAGTCGAGTGGCAGTTGTAATGGGAGTGTCTATCACCTTTGATGCTTCCATGTCAAACCTCTTCAAGAGCTCCATGATGTATTTTTGCTGATAAATGGATATATCCTTTGGGGACTGTTTTACTTGAAGACCCAAGAAGAAGTTTAATTCCCCCGTCATGCTTATTTCAAATTCACTTCCCATGAGTTTTGCAAATTCTTCACACAGAGAGTCAGTTGTTGCTCCAAAAATGATATCATCAACATAAACCTGAATTTTCTTGGCAGTGTCGCAGGTAGAGATTTTATTCTACTCTTTAGGTCCCATTCCAGATACTAGAATTTTCTTGGCACAAAAATTCTTCTCCACAACTTTCTTGTCTACTTCAGTGTATTCTTTGCTGGTTTTTGCTATTGAAAATGGAAATTCATCTAGTACCTTTGTTGGAACATAAGGACCATCGCAAATGATATCCCATAGCACATAATCCTCAGGCATGATAAAATCGTGCATTCTAGATTTGCACCACCAATAGCATTGTCCATTAAACTTGGGGGGTCGGTATATGGATTGACCTTCTTCAAAATTTGGTAAAGCCGCCATAAGGATCCTTCCTAGGTGTTAGCCAGATAGGAGGAACTTGCTCTGATACCAATTGTTAGTTTGTATAGGTCTACCAAACTGTAGAGTACCTGGTCCTCTACAAGATTCTGCTGAGAATGGTAATAAAACAGTACGTAAATAAGCAGAGGATTTTTATGTGGAAAAATACCACACTAGGGGATAAAAAAACCATGACCTACACCTGTAGGCTTTTAAATTCACTATCTTGCAACCTACCTATTACAAGCCACTTTGCAATGATTCCTGTTACAAAGGATTTACTCAACTAACTTGTGGTACTCTTACCACAAGCCACTTTGTGACTTCCTAGTTACAAAGGCTTTTTCTAACGTGTGATGCTCTCACAAGCCATTTTGTAACTCTACAATTACAAAGACATTTCCTTATGACTAAATCTAGTCACAACATAAACTCAAAGGGTTTACGGATTTACAAGAGGATTCCTAATCAAAACGCTTCTAGTAAGAAGTTTAGGAGATACAATACGTACAATAACAAGGTTACAACTCAACTAGGACAACAACATGCTATCTTTTAGGAACTGGTCCGTAGTTGCGTTAAACCTTGTTCTTCAAGCTTGTGAGGATTGATTTCTATATTTTTGCAAGAAGCTTGAATAAGAAATTAAAACCTTCTAGTGATTTTTTGTATAAAACTCATTGTGGGTACATCTTGATCACATCACTTGAAATGATGTGAGTACTTTGTTTGGTTAGAGAATGAGTGGGCGGACTGTGCAGTGCGGCAGAAACATTCCCCTCAGTCACTTCATTTCCAGCTGTGTCCAATTGACTCTGTACTGCTATGAGGAAACCATAAGAGTCTCATGTCCTTTTGTGGGTTCCTAGCTCCTGAAGCTGTAGCAGTTCATCTTTGGTTGGAATTCGTTAAAGCTTGCAGCAGTCCAAGTAGGCCAGGTTCCCTATCTATTTCTTAACAATAAGTTTGTTAGATCATCAAAAAAATAAGGCAAGAGTATTCAAAATCTATCATATATGGTACCACAATTTACCACCCAATTCCATCGATTCTTTTTCCATGCTTGCCGATTCGTTTGCAAAGGCACACGCTGGAGCAATAAAGGTCGCGATTAGGAAGTCAGACCTCTTCAAAGTGAGACAAAAGGACAATGAAAGGCTAAGGGAATTCGTATATCGATTTCAGATAGAGCACAAGGACCTACCCTCGGTTACCGATGATTAAGTTATCCAAGCCTTTACTTAGGGTTTGAACGAACGAAGTTCGGTAGCGTCATGTCAACTAAAGTAGAATTTGATTGAATATCCAGCGGTGACCTAGGCCGATGTGTATAATAGATACCAATCAAAGATTAGAGTCAAGGATGATCAGTTGGGAGCTCCATCCAGTTCCATTTATCCAAATAGGTCCAAAGGCAGGATTCAAAGGGATATCGACAGAGAGCCCCGATAGAGCAGAGATCGGTACCAACCATATAGCACAGATCGTAGAAACAATGGACCGGGATGTAATCCCACTCAAAATGATTAGAGGAATGATCGAGGTCAAAATTTTTGAGGGCTTATGAGTAAGAGTGGCTTCGATAAACATGTCGAGCCTAAGAAAGCACCACGATTATCGGAATACATCTTCAGCATCGATGCTTCAGGTATTGTGTCAACCATTGGACAAATCAAGGATACTAGGTAGCCTAGACCCCTGCAGACTGATCGAGCTCAAAGGAATCCAAATCAAATGTGCAAGTACCATGGAACCCATGGTCACATGATTGAGGACTGCAGATAATTAAGGGAGGAGGTAGCTTGCTTATTTAACGAAGGTCATCTTCGAGAGTTTTTGAGTGACCGAGCAAAATATAACTTCAGAGACAGGGATGCAAACAAGAAAAATGAACAGGAGGAACTGCAACACGTGATTCATATGATCTCGGTGGGGTCGATATCCCTTAGGGTCTGGAATTTAAGCACACCAAAGTCACAATCATAAGGGAGATGCATTCTCGGGACTACTTACCAGAAGATACCTTATCTTTCAATGATGAGGATGCAGAAGGGATCAAACAGCCTCACAATGATGCACTGGTAATATCTATCTTTATGAATAAAATTTAGGTTAAACGTGTGTTGGTTGATCTAGGTAGCTCGACAAATATTATTCGATCGAGGGTCGTGGAGCAGCTAGGCCTTCAAGATCAAATTGTGCCAGCAGCTCGTGTGCTCAATCATTTCAACATGGCAAGTGAAACCACCAAAGGGGAAATCATGTTGCTAGTGAACGTGACTGGAACTATCCAGGAAACAAAGTTCCATTTAATCGAAGGTGATATGCGATACAACACTTTGCTTGGGAGACCTTGGATCCATAATATGAGGGTTGTACCTTTAACACTTCATCAGGTCTTGAAATTCCCAACACCGGAAGGAGTCAAATTAGTGTACGACAAACAACCAGCGGCCAAAGAGATGTTTGCAATCGATGAGGTGATACCAGTATCGACTCTAACATCAACAAGGGGACTAGAGTCAAAGGAAAAATAGAAGGTCAAATAGCAACCACAGTCACCGGCTTTTAACGGATCAGAACAACAGGAAATTATCGAGGAGGATGATTGCATGATACTTCGAACCTTCGAAATCCCCGATGATTCCGATGCCATAAAGTCAGCAATCGAAGATCTAGAATAAGTCATACTGATCGAGCATCTGCCCAATCGAAAGATAAACCTGGGCACGGGGTTAACTCCCGATCTCAGGGAAAACTCATTAAATTCCTTATTAAAAATATAGATTATTTTGCTTGGTCCCACCTTGACATGACAGGGATCCCACCGGAGATCACCGGTCATCGATTGAGTTTGGACCCGAAGTTCAGACAGGTGAAGAAAAGGAGAAGGCCGCAGTCCGAGTTAAATCTTGCATTCATCAAGGACGAGGTAACCAAACTTCTCAAAATAGGATCCATCCGGGAAGTAAAATATCCCGAGTGGTTAGCAAACGTAGTTGAGTCTCAAATAAGGGGAATAAATTTTAAATGTGTGTAGACTACAAAGACATAAACAAAGCATGCCCTAAGGACTCTTTTCCCTTGCCGAATATTGATCACATGATCGATGCCACGACGTTCATAAGATCCTCATATTTCTTGATGCCTACTCAAGGTATAACCAAATACAAATGAACCCGGAGGATCAGGAAAAAACTTCGTTTATCACTAAGTATTGTACTTATTGTTATAATGTAATGTCGTTTGGGTTAAAAATGCTGGTGGTACCTATAAATGCCTAGTAAACCGAATGTTCGAAGAACAAATAGGTAAATCAATGGAGTTTTATATTGATGATGTGCTAGTTAAGTCCCTGCACGCAGAGGACCATTTGACACATTTGTAGGAAACCTTCGACGTATTGAGAAAATACAATATGAAGTTCAACCCTGAGAAATGCGCATTCGGTGTCAGTTCAGGAAAGTTCCTCGGCTTTATGGTATCAAACCAGGGGATCGAGATCAACCCGGATAAATCAAGGCAATAGAAGACATCACAGTCGTGGAAAGCGTTAAGGTCGTACAAAGTTTAACATGACCGATAGCCGCTTTAGGCTGGTTCATCTCGAGTTCTTCATATCAAAGTCACAGGTTCTTCTCACTTCTAAAAAAGAAGAACAATTTCACTTGGACCCCGAAATGCCAACAGGCATTGGTAGAATTAAAGCGGTGTCTTTTTAGCCTGCCATTGCTTCACACTCCAAAAATAGACGAGCAACTCTATTTATATTTTGCAGTTTCAGAGGTCGCGGTAAGTGGTATCCTAGTTCGAAAAGAGCAAGGAACGAAATCTCCTATTTACTACGTTAGCCAAACTTTAGGTAAAGCAGAGACCCGGTATCTACACTTAGAAAAATTAGCACTTTCTCTAATAAGCACCTCTAGGAAATTAAAACCGTATTTACAATGTCACCCAATTTATGTTGTAACCACTTATCACCTTCGTAACATTTTGCACAAGGTCGAACTCTCGGTCCTACTAGATAAATGAGCTGTCGAAATTAGTGGGTACGATATTGAGTTTCTACCCCGAACAGCCATCAAGTCTCAAATCTTAGCAGACTTCATGGCTGACTTTACACCATCCCTCGTACCCGAGGTCGAAAAGGAACTGTTGTTAAAATCAGGGACATCCTCGGGGTGTGGACTCTTTTCACAGATGGTGCTTTGAATGTGAAGGGGTCCGGGCTAGGCATCATTTTAAAGATACCTACAAGTAATACAATTAAATAATCTATCAAGACTCCTAAGTCGACTAACAATGAGGCCGAGTATGAGGCCATGATTGCAGGTCTCAAGCTGACTAAAATTTTAGGAGCAGAGGTCATCGAGGCCAAGTGTGATTCCCAACTCGTGGTTAACCAATTCAACAAAACCTTCGAGGTTCGAGAAGATCGAATGCAAAGGTACTTGGAAAAATTGCAGGTAACCTTACACCGATTCAAAGAATGGGCCCTATAGCATGTACCTCGAGAGCAGAATGGTGAGGCCGATGCCCTTGAAAACTTGGGCTCAGCAGTTGAAGATGATGAAATTAGCTTAGGGATTGTCGTACAACTTTCAAAGTCGGTAGTCGAAGAAGGCCACGCCGAAATAAACTCCACAAGCCTAACTTGGGATTCGAGGAACAAATATTTTGATTAACTGAAGAATGGAAAACTTCTGTCGGACCCTAAGGAATCGAGGACTCTGTGAATGAAAGTTGTACGATTCACATTGGTCGAAGATGGAACATTGTATAGAAGGATGTTCAATGGGCCATTGGCAATATGCTTGGGTCCGGGAGACACCGACTACGTCCTACGAGAAATTCACGAGAGCACTTGCGGGAACTATTCTGGTGACGAATCACTAGTTCACAAAGTCATCAGGAGTAGGGTATTATTGGGACAGTATGGAAAAAGATACTAAGGAGTTCGTTCAAAAATACAACAAATGCCAAAGACATGCACCGATGATTCATCAGCCCGGGGAGTAGCTTCATTCAATCTTATCCCCATGGTCGTTCATGAAACGGGGAATAGATATCATCGGCCCTCGGCCATTGGACCCAAGTAAAGCTAAGTTCATTTTATTTATGACTGAATATTTCTCTAAATGGGTTAAAGCACAGGATTTCAAGAACGTCAAAGAGAAAGAAGCTGTGACTTCATCTGGGATCACATCGTATGCTGATTTGGGATACCCACCGAGATAGTGTGAGACAATGCAAAACAATTTATCGACAACAAATTAACGAAGTTCCTCGAAGATCACAAAATAAAAAGGATATTATCGACGTCGTATCATCCTAGTGGGAACGGACAGACTCAATCAACGAACAAGACCATCTTTCAAAACTTAAAGAAAAGGTAACTCTAAGGGGAAATTGAGAGAAATTTTGCCCGAAGTCCTTTGGGCATATCAGACAACGATAAAATATAGTACGGGGGCAACGCCATCCTCCTTAGTATATGGCGCTGAACCTCTGATCCATGTCGAAATCAGGGAACCAAGCGTTAGTTTTAGATACACAATAGAAGAATCAAATCACGAGGCTATGAACACAAGCCTTGAATTGCTAGACAAAAAACAGGATGACGCCCTCGTTCGGATAGCCTCCCACAAATAGCAAATTGAAAGATATTATAATCGAAGAGCCAATCTTCGACACTTCAAAATAGGGGACTTAGTTTTGAGAAAAGTCACCGTCAACACTCGAGATCCAAACGAGGGAAAACTTGGCCCAAATTGGGAAGGACCATATCAGGTACTCCGTGTCATCGGAAAGGGATCTTACAGACTTAGCACGATTAACGATGAACAATTGTCAAATAATTGGAACCTCAAATGATATTATTGCTAATGTACGACCCTCTCCCTTTTACATTTATATTCGAACTAACTTATTACTTGTGTTTGATCACAGACATCAGGAAATTCTTCAACATAAAGACCTCAGCTTTTAAAGCACGCATTGAACTCTTTTTCCCTTATATGGGTTTTTGTCCCAAATGGGTTTTTCCGATGAGGTTTTTAACGTGGCAACAATTATCTGTGCAGCTTGGGGACAATTCAACAGTATCTGAGACTTCTTTACAATTAACCTCGAATACTAGGGGGCATCACCCTCAGATGTTATATTTTCAAGGAAGATGCTTCGTGTCAGCAGGGTCTCGATAGGAAAATTTTGTAAAGGGATGTTAGTTTGTATGGATCCACCAAATCATAGAGTACACGGTCCTCTGTGAGATTCTACTGAGAGCACTTAGTAAGTCAGTAAGTAAATAAGGCAGATTATTTTCTTTACGTGGAAAATTCTCGCACAAGGGGATCAAAAAACCACGACCTACATTGTAGGCTTTTAACTTCACTAACTTGTAATCTTACCTAGTACAAGCCACTTTACAATACTTCTGATTGCAAAGGATTTACTCAACTAACTTGTGGTACCTTTACTACAAGCCACTTTATGACAATCCTAGTTACAAATGCTTTTTCTAAATTGTGGTGCTATCACCACAAGCCACTTTGTGACTCTATGATTACAAAGACTTTTCCTTATGATTAAATCTAGTCACAACATAAACTCAACGAGTTTACGGATTTACAAGAGGATTCCTAATTAGTATGCTTCTAAGTAAGCAATTTAGGAGATATAGTAAGTACAATAACAAGGTTACAGCTCAACTAGGACAATAACAATCAATCTTTTAGGAACTGGTCCGTAGTGGCATTCAACCTCGTTCTTCAACTTTGAGAGGATGATTTTTCTATTTTTGCAAGAGGCTTGAATGAGAAACAGAAAACTTCGAGTGATGTTTTTGTATAAATATCATTTGGTACATCTTGATCACATCACTTGAAATGATGTGAGTACTTTGTTTGGTTAGAGAATGAGTGGGCTAATAATGTGGTACAGTGCGGTAGAAACAGTGTCGTCGGTCAATTCATTTCCAGCTGTGTCCAAATGACTTTGTACTTCTACGAGGAGACCACAAGAGCATCAGGTCCTTGTTTGGTTCCTAGGTCTTAAAGCTGTAGCAATTTATCTTTAGCTGAAATCCATTCACGCTTGCAGCAATCCAAGTAGGTCAGGTTCCCTATCCGGTTCTTAGCAGTAAGTTTGTTAGATCATCGAAACATCAGGCAAGAGAATTTAAGATCTATCAATTTTTCCCTTTTTGATGATGACAAACTTAAACAATTATAGATTAAAATTGGGGAAGTAAAAAAATGAAACCAGTTTCAAAGAGTTCCCCCTAAGACTATGCCTTATATTTCAGAGCAATAGAGATTGAGCATAAGAACCAGTCCTCCAATGTGTTTCCCCCTGAGTCCTATATTAGTCTAAAAACTATTTCCCCCTGAGCCCTATATTAGTCTTAGAACTAGTTCCCCAATGTTTTCCCCCTTTTGGCATCATTAAAAAGAGCAACAACACAAAGAAGTCTAGCGAAGCTAACTCATGCCACACATGTGCACACAATCATGAGAAAGAATAGAACATAGATAGACTGTAGGAGACATAATAAAAGGATTCATATTAAAAACTTCAATATGTCTCTTCCTTTGAAAAAAAGAAGAGGCTACATTGGACTTGTTCACATGAGCAGTAGTAGTAGTACATCCCAACCATCAAAAGAAACAAAAACATCCACCAACCATCAATAAAGAAACATATCCAGAAAAACTAGTCATTGAAGGGGTTCTTCGGGGGCACTAAGAGGAAAAGGCTTGGAAGCTGCGACAAGTGTCTGGAGAACAAGATCTATTTGGGCATTTCTCGACTTTTGCTCGTTAAGCAGTTCAGCCTTCAAGTTCTCGACTTGCGCCCTGAGATCAACATTTTCTTGGGTAAAACGGATCACCTCATCATTTGACATGGGAACCGCTCGGGCTTGCTGACCTTCTAGGATAACATTCCTGGCCTTCAATCAACGTGTCTCCTCAGTCGCACTGTTCTGGGCATTAATGAGTTGAGACACAGTTGAAGTACTCCCTACACCCCCATACTTCTCAATACACCCACACTCTTCCAAGGTCGTTGATCGCTTCCAACTCTGCACCACTAATAAGTAGCAAGAGAGGGTCGCAATGCCTTTTACCCAATTTTGGGTCGGGATCGATATCCACAGAGAGCTAGATTTGGAGTCGAGTATCTATCTAGTTTAGGATTGCGTATGTGTTCTTAATTGATCTTCTATTCATTTTTGGGATTTTCTTTATAATTCTACTTTTATCAAACTACAAATTGTAAATTAAACTAAGAGTTGAAATGCTACAATTTATTCAAATTGGTTTAAAAGGCACTAGGGTAGTGACATCCGCCTAGGTGGTCAATTGACGGGTACTTGAGTCTAAGGCATATTTGACATATTTGGGGAGTATGATATAACTGTTGTACTAATTTACCCACTCTACATCTCTCGGTGGTTCAAGTGATTTTGCCCAATTGACTTTCTCAAGACTAATTGGGTATGCAAATTAACACAAGCAACTAGGGTTCAAGTCGGGTATTGCTCTCTCGAGGTTTAACGCTTTAATTGGGGCTATCAATCTCTTGAATATGCCCAATTCCTTGTTGGGTCAATTTCGAGGACTTAGGTTCTCTTTCTTAAGAAGAGCTCAAGTCAACTCAACACAAACAAGTGTTTGTAACCACTAATTCAGAAATTAACCAGAAATTGACCAAAATAACAAACACCCATAGTCAAATTAGCCCTAAAATACAAGACTCATCAATTACCCACACTAGGGTTGAGCCACAACCATAGCTAATGGGTCTAGTTACTCATAATTGAAGAAGAAAAACAAAAAATAGATGAAGATAAACCCATATTAGTTAATTTCTAATCTAAATACAAAGATTCAAAGTTGCAAAGTAGATAAAAATGCCCAAAATGGATTAGAAAAGTCGACCCACGAGCGCAGCTGCTGTATTACAATATCTGATACCCTAAAAATGGAAAAAGAATCTATTTATACTAAGCTAAAAAATCTGAACAAAAATGCCCCTGCGGGGTTAGTGCGGACCACACAAAATGGACCGCGGTCCGCACTAGGCTTTGGCCTTAAAAATTGATCTCTCTGAACTTGGGCTCTGCGGACCACACAGAATGGACCGCGGCCACAGAGGCTTCTAGCGCGGTCCGCACAAAGTTGACCGCGGAGCGTGGAGGCTCAAAACTCTAAAAATCAACCTCTCTGAATCTTGGCACCGCGGACCGCAGAGAATGGAATGCGGCCGCGTTGACTTCAGTGTGGACCGCACAGAATCTAGTACGGCCGCACTGCCTTTAAGCCTGAAAACCAGCTCTCTGAATCTCCTAGTGCGGAACGCACAAAGTGCTGTGCGGCCGCATTTGGCCTATTTTGCATGAGCTTGCCTTGTTTTTGGTACTTGACATTTTGTCACTTTGTTGATCAAACCTGCAATCAAGCACAACTTGTGAGCCTTTTGGGACTATTTTATATGATTATTTAATCAAAGCATAAGCAAGAAGTAGTATAAAATGCGTCAAAATTCCTAGTTATCCCCCCCCCCCCCCAAACTTAAGCTTTTGCTTGTCCTCAAGCAAACAAAATAAGACCCACCCCTTAAGGGGAAATCCAAGAAATTTTTCAGCTGTCCTAAAGCAACCTCAACTAGCATTAATTGGTACTAATAATTGCCCTCAACACAAATGAACCATTAACAACATTTATTCTTTGAACAACTATGGATCAAGTGTGACACAAGAGCATCAAGAGTTGACTCAACACATCAAAGAACTCTTTCAATTACTTTGGTCATTGTGGAACCCAAACTCACACATACTCAACTCTCCTTAAGCAAACCTCACCTTTAGAATAGTGGCACGTAAAATGAGGTTAATGGAAATTCACTCATCTCTCTCAAGAAAAAGTCACAAGTCCGGCTCTAAGCACCATATGCTTTCCCCTTATGTGAGTATCCACTAATGTAAGCTTCATTCAACTCAATATCATATAGGGCTTTCGTGGAGACATTGTAAAGGATTTTGGTTCAGGGTAGGGAATGTTTTGGTCTAAGTGGGTTCCACCTTCCCTTAAGCACTTCTTTTGATTCATTTGGAGTCCATTCACTTGACTCTTTGAGTCATTTTCACTTCTTTACAAAGGGTTAGAGAGATACAGTGTCACTCTTTCTTATGCATTTCAAACCTTTTCTCTTTTTTCAACTTTCCGCACCTTTCATTCTGTACTTTTCTTGGATCCATTTTTTATTATTTTTCACTTTGAACATTCTTTTTGTCTTTTTGCTTTTATTTCTTTTTCATTGCCTTTCCTTTTCTTCATTTTTGTGCCTTTTTAACATTTTGTTGCAATCCTTGTCTCTCCCCCCAAACTTATACTTTTGCCATGTGCTAAAGGAAAGATCGGGTGCCAAAAGAGGGTATCTTTTAGAATGGTTATAGGCTTGTATCATGGTTCTTAAAAGAAAAAGAAAATTTTAAGGCTCAAATAGATTAACTAGGGATATTATCATTAGTAGGCTATGAAATTTTTCAAGCTATCATTTGTATCAAGGAGAGCCTATAATCATGTCTCAAGTCAAAATTCACCTAGGATTTTGCCTCAACAAACATTCAGGGCAAGTTCTAGACCAATGGCTCGGGACTTGGACTTGCCATTCAATTACTCACCACACAAGCTAAGGTATTGCTAAAGACATAGAGTCGGGGGCCGCAACGACCTTAGATACAATTTGAGCACACATTGGTCCCGAAAAACCACTTGATGATTATCGGCCAACACAAAAGTCTCAAGGTCACGACTTTTACCATACTAGACACTACAATTTGTTTTTGACCATAAGATCAAAGGCAAATGTGCTAGGCCCAAGTGAAGCTTTGCTTGAGGCACCCTTAACTACTAACTACTAAAAACCAAAAAGAAAAAGAAAAACGAACTCAAACCCTTAAAAAGGTTGTTATGCCATCCATCATTGGGAAGAGACACCCGGTTCACACAACACTCCATCTTTGGAAAGAACCCCGGCATTAAGAAAACCAAAGGCTTATTGAAAACTCCAAAAACAAAAAGCTACAAATCACAAATAAGAAGCTAAAATGAAAATTTTTGCGGAAAATAGAATGAATATATACAAGAGGGGATTTGAATATACAATGAATGGGATGAATATATACAATGAGATGTAACTTTATATACAGACCCAAAGTGAAATCAAAATGCGATAAATGTAACGAAATATCAGAATTATATATAAACCAAAGATAAAAAGATAAAGAAAGCATAAAAATGTTAAATATATACAATAATCCAAAATGAATAGTAGGCCTACCCCCTCAAATGAAAGCTGGCATTGTCCCCAATGCCAACTAGTTTAAATAAAGCATTAAAAGATAAGAGGGAAAGGATATAGAAGACTCCCTAAGGTCTGTCTGTCTGCATAGGGTCATGTGTGGTCCCTGGATCCTCTCTATGCTCAAGGACCTCAGACTGGTCTCCTGTGGTATGCTGCTCTGCTACTGGGACTTAGGCCTGGACCTGAACAGGCTCTGAAACTGGTATATCATGTGGCTGACTGGAGGAAGTCGCTGGTAGGTCTGCCAACTGGATGATAGCATCATCAGCTCTAGGGATCATCCTCCTCCTCTTCGGGGGCCTCTGTGACTGCTCCGGTTATGGATAAGCTGCTGGTACTGGGTCCTCAAGCAATAAGTCTAAAGGCAGCTGATCTGCCTTCAGTCTGTCAACATCTACATGCAGCTCCTTCACGGACTCCTTGGAGGATCGTGTCTTTCTTAGCTTCTTTTGCTCCCAAGCAAGCTTCGTGATATCTTTGCTATGTGAATCAACTACCTTTGAGAGCGCAGCCTGAGTGTCGAGGATCTTTTTCTAGTTGTCAAGTATCTCCTTGAGTGCATCCTCGATCGACTGGGGCACCTGTGGGTCTAGGGGAGCTGACTGAGCCTCTACAGTGGTGGTCAGGATAGACAACTTGGATGACGTTGTGGACATCCAGCTGTTGATACTGGTAAGAGCATGGCTCAGTCAGTGGGCAGTAATGGGATGGGCCCGGGATGATGGAATCTCTGGGCCTACTGGTGTGGATGGATCACCAGGAATGGTTGTGGATGTGGGTGGACCGAGAGGGATATCTGTGGAGGTGGAGGTAGGCTCAGCAGGAGACACTACCACAACTGGCTCTTCAGACTGGCCAGCTGAAACAGTAGTTGTACCTTTGAAACTCTTGCTCTTAGGGTTATCATCACCCTACATGTTGTACCAGGAGAAGGGGGCCTTTGCTTTGACTCTGACATCGTAGGGCTTCTTGTCCACCTTTAAATCCCGAAAGTACATAGTGGGGGTGCTGGGGAAGGGATAAATATGGTCATGCTCCACACCCACGATGGAGATAATCCTCGACATCACATTCCTCACATTTATGGGGTACCCTGCCATTATGGAAACCACTAACACAGTCCGAGAAGGAGTAATGGTGTTGTCATGTGTCGTGGGGTCCAACCGTCTACACACAAAAGTCTCCCATCCCCGTTCTTCAAAATTCAAAGTCCGTCTCAAGATCTTGACTCCAGCAGTCAACCAGTCGGGGCGGTACCTGGGATTAACAGGTACTGTGCTAGCTAGGGACGAACCTCCTCAACCATCTCCAACTTCTCCATGTATAAGGTTTCATCCTCCTCATTCAAGCCAAGGTATTCGTTGAGGTGCTTCCCTTCAAATAACACTGTCTGATTTTGAACCTTGGTCACTTTGGAGCCCTTTTTTATGTGGGATACATTGCAGTAAAACTCTTTGACCATGTGTTCTTTGGCATCCACACACTCCTCTAGAAAATGTTCCCATGACACTCTAGTCCTAAATTGACTTTGCATATTAAGGGTTGTGGGTAATAGGTCTCTATCAATGAAGCTCCTCTCCGGAATCAACTTTCTCACCGACCACCACTTCCTAAATTTGTGGTACGCCACCTCACTCACAAACCTATCTCACCAAACCTCCGGATTCCTTGTTCTATCTACACCCCCAAACCATGGTTCACCTCCTTCAGCTACTTCCTCATCTCCTTCTACTTCCTCCTCACCTCCTTCTACACCCTCCCCGAATAATGAATCTATGGGGGATGTAGTGTATTCTTCACTACCCGCTGCTGAGCCCTCAGACGACCCAGAAGAAACATTTATTGGTGATTGGGCAGTGGGTGATGGTGGAGGAGTAGTATCTATCAATCTATGTCGCTCCGGCCAGTCAGGCATGTACTCTGGCACGGAGTCTGAGGAGATCTCCTAGGAAGGCTCGTACTCACTCCCCAACTGATCAGTTGCTCTGTCAGCAGCTTTTATTAACTTTCGTGTTCTCTTTATGTTTTCCCGAACTTGGGAAGTGAGTTTAATCATCTTCTTCTTCCCTCCCCGGGAGGATTCACCTCTGTCGGGTTGTTTAGATCCTTTTCCCCATTGTTTTAGCATTGTCTACAAACACAGTTCAATTAGCTTGTTAGTATCAATGTAATCAGTTAAGAACAATGTTTCAGAAGCAGGAAAGAAAAAGTTGCAGACAGGTTGTAGAAGTTGCCCAGTGCGGACCACACAAAATGGTGTATGGCCGTATAGGGGCCACCGCGGACCGCACAGGAATAAGGTTCAGAAACACATCATCTGTATCTAGGCAGTGCGGACCGCACAAAATTAACTGCGGCCGCACTGAGGTCACCGCGGATCGCACAAAAGCAACCGCGGTCCGCACAGGTGTGGGGTTCCGACTTCAGACTACCTACCCTCTGTATCTAGGTAGTGCGGACCGCACAAAATCTACCGCGGCTGCACTAACCAAAGTTCAACTTCTCAGCATTCATCAGTGCGGTCCGTACAAAATAGTACCGCGGACCGCACTGGGGCACCGCAGACCACACAAAATTGACTGCGGTCCGCACAGAGTGCCCAATTTTGGCACTAAACTAGGGTTCATGAAAATTTTCTTTTAAGTCCAATTTTGCACCTAGTAGGTGTTGCTAAGTGATTACCCGATCCATTAAACTAAAGAATTCCACATGACTCAAAATTGAAACTAACCTAACTTAGCAATTATGAAAGTACGAGAGGAAGAAGAAATAGAAGCTAAGAAAAACGAAAATGAAATGAAATTGACAAAATTAAACAAGTAAAAGGGAGATTATGGTACCAGATTATGAGATGAATTGAAGCAAATAAGTTCCAACCAGTAATTACGAGCAAGTAAGGGTAGTGAACAATGTTTTCTTAGGTTTGAGAGGCAAAAGTGCAAAAAGAGTAAAAGGAGGCCCCGAGGGTCTATTTATAGAGAAAACCTTGGGGCCCATTTTCACCTACCAGTGTGGACCGCACAAAATGGTCCGCGGTCCGCACTAGGCTGTTTTGTTCCAGGTCATCTTAGCAACCCACCGCGGTCCGCACAAAATGGACTGCGGCCACGGTGGTCCACCGCGGACCGCACCAAATCAACCGCGGTTACGGTGGCAAACTTCAGAGAGTACTCTCATCACCCTTTACCAGTGCAGTCCGTATAAAAATAGTAGTGCGGCCACACTGGAAACTTCAAAGGCCTGTGCATTTTTTCAATTATGTCCGGTACTGCATCAACTCAATCCTGTAACATCTCACAACTAGCTAGCCCAAAAATCAGTCCTACACTACAATGAATATCAAATAAAAACAAGAATGAAAAACACATGGGTTGCCTCCCAAGAAGCACCTGATTTAATATCGCGACACGACGTAGGTTACCATCACATCATTTGAAATGAAGGAGTGCCACCACGTGGCTATCATCAATTTTCCCAAGATAATGCTTGACCCGGTGCCCATTCACTCTAAAACTTCTCCCCTTTTGTTCTTCAAATCAAGAGCACCAAACGGGGTCACACACACTACCTCAAATGGTCCGCTCCACTTTGACTTTAGCTTTCCTGGGAACAACCATAGTCGAGACTTGAATAAGAGCACCAAATCACCCACTCTAAACTCCTTTCCACGAACAACCGTAGCCGAGACTTTTCATGAAGGTACTTCATCTTGTCCTTATACAAGGACAAACTGGAGTATGCATGGAATCGGAATTCATCAAGTTCATTTAGTTGCTCAACCCGAAGATTTGCAGCTACATCCCACTCAAGATTCAACTTCTTCAAGGCCCACACGGCCTTATGCTCCAACTCTACTGGTAAATGATATGATTTTCCAAATACCAACCGGTACAGATACATACCAATTGGAGTCTTGTAAGCGGTCTGGTAAGCCCATAGAGCATCATCTAACTTTTTAGACCAATCGGTCCTATTTGCATTGATAGTTTTGGACAAAATGCTCTTGATCTCTTTGTTGGACACTTCAACCTGGCCATTTGCTTGAGAATGATAAGGCGTAGATACTTTGTGGTTGACACCATACTTGGAAAGCAATGCATCAAAATCTCTATTACAAAAATGCGATCCTCCATCACTAATAATTGCTCGAGTCATACCAAACCTTGTGAAAAGGTTGTTCTTCAAAAATGCCACTACACTCCTAGCTTCATTGTTGGGCAAAGCCACGGCCTTAACCTATTTTGAGACGTAATCAACCGCTACAAGAATGTAAATGTTTCCACACGAGCTTACAAAAGGGCCTATAAAATCGATACCCCATACATCAAAGATATCAACTTGGAGAATGGTGTTTAGAGGCATCTCATCTTTCTTGGAAAACCTTCCCACTCGTTGACATTGATCACACCTTTTTACTATATCACTTGCATCATTGAACAGGGTTGGCCAATAAAACCCACAACTAAGAACTTTAGAAGCCGTCCTCGCCCCGCCATGATGGCCACCATAGGGAGAGGAATGACAAGCCTCCAAAATACTTAATTGTTCTTCCTCCCGGACACAACTTCGGATCACACCATCTGTGCAAATCTTGAACAAGTACGACTCGTCCCAATAGAAATCCAAACTATCTCGTTTAAGGTTCTTCGTTTGGTTAGAAGAGAGCTCACACGGGATGATACCAGTCACAAGGTAATTAGACACATCTGTGAACCACGACATATCACTCATTGACACAGAAATTAGTTGCTCATCGGGAAATGTATCATTGATCTCTATGCCATCACATGGCCTTCTTTGCTCTTCCAAGCAGGACGAATGGTCTGCAACTTGGTTCTCACTACCCTTCTGGTCCACAATTTCTAGATCAAACTCTTGAAGTAGGAACACCATCGCACCAACCTTGCCTTAGAGTCTTTCTTTGTCATCAAGTACCTAAGGGCGGTATGATCGGTGTGCACTATGACAATGGCCCCTATTTGATACAGACGAAACTTTTCCATTGCATACACTATGGCCAACAACTCTTTCTCGGTAACTGTGTAGTTCTTTTGAGCCTTATTTATGGTCTTGCTTGCGTAGTAAACCGAATGAAATATTTTGTTAACCTTTTGACCCGAAACAGCCCCCATCGCAACGTCACTCACATCGCACATAAGCTCGAAAGGCAAGCTCCAATTTGGTATGGTAATGATAGGGGTAGTGGTCAACTTAAGCTTGAGAAGCTTAAATGCTTGCATATATCTCTCATCAAACACAAAGTTGGCATCCTTTTCTAGTAGCTTGCACAAGGGGTTTACCACCTTCGAAAAATCTTTTTTAAACCTCCGGTAAAACCCCGCATGCCCAAGAAAACTCCTCACCCCCTTCACAGAAGTGGGGGGAGGAAGCCTTAAAATCACATCTATCTTGGCTTTTTCAACTTCAATCCCATGTTTTGAAATTTTTTGGCCCAACACTATGCCCTCTTCAACCATGAAGTGGCATTTTTCCCAATTAAGTACGAGATTTGTGTCTTCACATCGGGCCAAAACTCTATCCAAATTTCCCAAACACTCTTCAAATGAATCACCAACCACACTAAAATCATCCATAAAGACCTCTAAAATATCTTCCACCATATCGGTGAAAATAGCCATCATGTATCGTTGGAAGGTCGCCGGGGCATTGCACAACCCGAACGGCATCCGAGAAAAAGCAAATATGCCATATGGACAAGTAAATGTGGTCTTTTCTTGGTCCTCTAAAGCGATTAAGATTTGATTATATCCTGAATATCCATCCAAAAAGCAATAAAAGGCATACCCCGTAAGGCAATCAAGTATTTGGTCAAGGAATGGCAACGGGAAATAATCCTTGCGGGTCACCTTGTTCAGCTTCCGGTAGTCCATGCAAACCCGCCATCCTGTAATTGTCCGAGTGGGAATAATTTCATTGTTGTCATTTGTTACCACAATCATCCCACCCTTTTTCGGCACACATTGCACCAAAGAAGTCCATGAGCTATCGGAAATAGTGTACACAACCCCAACATCCAACCATTTTATCACTTCTTTCTTCATCACTTCTTGTATTGCCTCGTTCAATCTTCTTTGATGCTCTAAGGAGGGTTTTGTATCATCCTCCAAAATGATTTTGTGCATACAAAATGCGGGGCTTATTCCTCGAATGTTGGCCAAGGTCCATCCAATTTCTTTCTTCCTCCTTTTGAGAACCGCCAACGTGGCATCTACCTGTAAGTTAGTAAGGCACGAGGAAAGAATAACGGGTAAAGTAGAACTAGGGCCTAAAACCTCATACCTGAGGTGTGGAGGCAATGGATTCAACTCCAACATTGGAGACTCCTCGATTGAAGGCTTTGTTGGAGGAGTCTTTCTATTTTCGAGGTCCAAGGATAGCTTCCTAGGCTCATATGTATAAGAGCCCATCCCATGCAAAGTATTCAAGCACTCCACTCGGCCCTCATCATCATTGACATCAAGATTTAACAGCACGGCCTCCAACGGGTCCTCTATATTAATCATAGTACTTGTATCGTCAATTATCATAGTCGTGCTTAGATCCACAAATGAGCACACTTCGGTACAATTGGGCTGCTTTATCGAATTGCACATATGGAATACTATCTTTTCATCACCCACCCGGAAAGTGAGTTCCCCTGCTTCCACGTCCACTAGAGCCTTCCCCGTATCAAAGAAAGGTCTCCCTGATATGATCGGGACTTCATAGTCCACCTCGCAATCCAATATCACAAAATTTACTGTCAAGATAAAATTGTCCACCCGGACAAGCACATCATCCAGAATACCCAAAGGTCGCTTCATTGATCTATCCGCCATTTGCAATCTCATGGAATTTGGCCTTGGTGGCCCATTACCCAAAGTCTTGAAAACTGAGTAGGGCATCAAGTTGATACTTTCCCCTAGATCACATAAAGCCTTAGCAAAATCTGCACTACCAATAAAGCAAGGGATGGTGAATGCACCGGGGTCCTCCAACTTTGGAGCCATTGAATGTATTATAGCACTAACTTGGTGAGTCATCTTAATAGTTTCATAGTCCATGGATCTTTTCTTGGTCACTAAATTTTTCATGAATTTAGCATAGTCAGGCATTTTCTCCAAAGCCTACACCAAAGGCACATTGATGGATAAGCTCTTCATCATGTCAATGAACTTTTTAAACTGGTTCTCACTTTTCTGCTTGGCTAGCCTTTGAGGATATGGTGGAGGTGGTCTATGCAAGGGTGCCTTAACTTTTGGCACGACCAGCTCTGGCATGTCAATTACGTGTTTCCTAGACAGGTTCACGTCACTTTGCGTTTCTACCTCGGCATCTTGAATATCAATCCTCACATCTTCATTCACATTTTCATCTACCACATTCTCAACAACCAAAGGGATTTATCTTCTTGAAACTCAACTTTATCACCCAAAACTTGCTTTTGTCTGGAGGCATTTACATCACCGCCTCGTCCACTCCTAGTGGTCACCGCCATCACATGATTTTTCCCGCCCTTCGGGTTCACTACCGTATCACTTGGTAGAGCACCCTTACGATGTTTATTCAAGTATTGAAAGATTTCACCCATTTGCATCTCCAAATTTCTAATGGAAGTATTGTGAGAGGCCATTTGAGCATGTGAATCCGCATTCTTCTTCATCATTTCAATTCTACCCATATCATTGCTAGAATAACTAGGACCTTGGGAAGAAAAAGGTGGTGGATTACTCGGTTGTTGGTACATTGGGGGCCTTTGAAAACCTTGCCCCTGATTGCCTTGATTGTTGTTCCATCCACCCGGATTGTTGTTATTCCCCCAATTTCGTTGATTGTTCTGATTGTTGTTTTGATTTCCCCAATTCGAGTTTTGATTATTGTTTCCCTAATTGTTGTTTCCTTGTTGGTGATTGTTCCAATTATTGTTACCTTATTGTTGATTGCCCCAATTACCTTGGGACCTCTATTGTTGTTGTTGGTTAGAAGATTTTCCTCTTTGGCCTTGATAAATGTACACATAATGTACCTCTTCATTTTGCTCATCATAACCATCATTTTGAAACCTATCACACGCATCGTCAAATTGCTCAGAATTCCCTTGGTTTTATTGCCTTCTCTGGGTCACTAGCATATTAACACCCTCCATGGCATTCACTTGGCGAGGATTTTATACTTGTTGCAACTGTGCCTTAGCCAATTGGTTCATAGTAGTTGTCAACTCCGCTATAGCTTGCCCATGGTCATGTAATTCCTTATGCAAATGAATAACTGTCGGGTCACCTTGAGGAACATGTGAGCATCTAATTTTTTACCATAGTTGGGACTTTTAACACTTTTAGTATGTAAATAATTTTAAGTTTATTCTACATATTTTAACATTTATTTTATTTTTATATAGGTTTTTACCTAAGAAAATTAAAAATCACAAAAAGTTATATTTTTTAAAATAGTGGCTTTAATTCTTGCAAAGGTAGGAAAGTTTTTTTTCTATATACGTGAGTGTGTGTGTGTATATATATATGTATATTTTAACAATAAAATTGAGTGATTAGTAAGAAAAAAAATGAAAATGGAAGAATGAGGTAACGAAGAGAAAGAGATGAATTTTTTGTCCTACACGTGCATTCTTCTTTTTCAAATTTTGTAAGGACCATATTAATTTGGCATTTTGCATGTTTTACTCTCCATTCATTCACAACACATCACTTTATTCATAGGGTAACAGTATGATTCTTCTTTCTTGCCCACTACAAATTGGTCCCTTTCCAAGGCAACAGAATTATTGCATACATCTCTCACCCCATCTTATTTTCATTGTTCTATCTCTCATCTCTCTTATAAAGACAACACACTCACACACGGAAAAGGGGACGAAAAAAAAAAGCAGAGCACAAGAAAACAGAAAAAGAAATAGATCTGGGAGATAGTGGGATGAAGACTAAAAAAGTGAGACCTTCCTTTCACTTTCTTCTTCACGTTTCTGTCTAAAATAGGGCGTGCATTCGAATCGGTTTATCGATAAATCGAATCGAATATTTGTTATCGAAATCGAAAAAATTGAAACCTTATTGAAACGACAACGATAAGTATATGTACAAATCGATAATCGATAAGTAATTATCGATAAGGGTCAAAATCGAATCGATAAATCGAATGCACACCCCTAGACTGTAGACACTTGTTAAATGAGTAATTACCTATTTGTGTAGATTAATATAACATACAGAATGTATATATATTCCGCTACTATTTTGAAAGCGGCTATACAATATTACTTTCCCTAATCTATACCCTTTCCTTTACCCTAAGTCCCTTATCTAATTATTTCCTCTACCACATTTAAGGAATGATCATATTTAAAGATAAGGGAATTAAGTTCAAATTAATGGAAAACAAAATTAGCCGTGATGATATGTTTTGTTTTGTTTTATTTTTTTATACCGTTAGAGTGTTGGTGACATACATTTGATCCCTTATTTTAATTTTGTTGCATGTGCTTGTTGACATAATTTTTATATTATAAATGGTGTTCGTCTTATTTTAGCTTCTTTTTTTCCATATTAGTTAGGCGCGTTTGTAGCGATATACTTTTCGTGGAATCCCGCAAATTTTCTTATTGGTGTAATCCATAACCGAATCGATAAGTCCCCAAAATCGATAAATCGAAATCGAAACCTTATGGAAACGATAACGATAAACATATGTACAAATCGATTATCGATAAGTAATTATCGATAAGGGTCAAAATCGAATCGATAAATCGAATGCACACCCCTAGTCTAAAATGCACGCCCCATTTTCAGTCATGAACAAGCACCCAAAATACCATGTAAGAGGAACTTTTTTTGGGGATTTTTAGCTCCCTTCACAAAAAACACACACAACACCATACACAAGATAACTTTAAGCTGCTTCTTCTTCTTCATGGAGACCTAGACAAAAAAAAATAGCAGCATTCTAACCATGAAACCCACCAGAAAGAAACCTTGAAAAGGTCAAAAAATCAGCTAAAAAATGCACCAAAACAAGCTGAAAAATAGCTCTGTTTTTTCAGTCAAAACGACCTCTGAAATAGCATCCAAAAACTACCTGCAAACAGCCCCGAAACCGCCTCTAACACCACCCCAAAACGAGCTTGAAACTAAGCTCAAAACTCAGCCCCAAATAGATGTGTTACTGCTGGAAATCCAGCCCCAAGACACCATTCAAAGTTGCCGAGTTGTGTCAAAGTTCGAGAGTTTCCGTCGAGGTACTGTCCGTTGGTTTTCCATCGAAGTTCCTGTTCTTCTGGTGAGGTCTTCGAAGTTCCATTTGTTTTGGTGTATTTTGTTTTTTTTCTGCTGCATGAATATGCTTTGTAATTAATGTTCTTTGGTTTGTGTGGCAACATTTATGAAAATATGTGGAAAGTTTGAAGCTTTAATGGAAAAACAGCTCACAAAATGAGTAAAATTTGAACCTTTACTGGAATTTTTTTTATTGATTATTGAATAGGTGGAATTTCAATAACTTTGATTAGAGGTGCTAGTTTTGAGATAACAGTAAAACTTTTGTAGGGGCATATCATTTTTTTTACCTTTAGGAATAAACATATTCCCTCGTTTTACTGATTGTTCGTCACGGAAATAAATAACATTACAATTCATATATGTATGTGACTTTTCTTATGGTTCATTGTGAGCACGTGATTTTTGCCCTATATGAGAATTACTCCCAAAAATTCAAAATAAAATAATTTTTTGTGTTGTTTGCAATTTTTGTGGATTTTGTGTTTATTGATTCCATTGTATGTGCATGTCTATCAATGAAAATACAAAATATGTTGCATTTCGTATTAGGAGTAATTGAATTTGTTTTTACAAAAATTGGAAAAAATCACAAAAAAATAATGTGCTTTGCATTTTAGCATTTAATGTCTAGCTATGAGATTTTATTGGTGTTTAACATTGTGTGATAATTATTATTAGGAGATAATTAGCATTTTTAGCCAATTTTTGATTTTATCATTTAAGTTAGAATTTTGGCTTTATTAATTAGAAATTAAGTAAATGAAATAAAGAGAAAAATCGGACTGGGCTGTCCAAATTTAACCAAATCTAGGCCCAAAACATTTGCCTCACCCGGTTCAGTCCTGCCAATCTCAGAGACCAAACCAAACGACGTCGTTTTGTCACATTTGATCTGAACCGTTGATCTCGTTAGATCGAACGGTTCAGTCCATTTCCGGCCTCAGCGAAACGACGACGTTTCAAGTCGACTAATCCCAACCGTTCAATCCACATCAATCCAACGGCCCTAGTCCATCTCCCAAACCCATCTCCAGACCCGATCCATTCTCACGCCCGGTCCGCCCCCTCATTTAATCAAACGGCGTCGTTCCTTGCAAGGGAATTGATCCAGGCCAACGACATGGATTAATTCCCTAATTCAATATATAAACCTAATTCCTACCCAGCCCCCCC
>MU714325.1:97921-112457 GCA_026770625.1 Nicotiana glauca
AATCTTAGCCCAGCTCTTCGAATAAGCAAAAACCCTAACAGCCCCTCTGCCGTGTCCGACGACAAGTCTCCGATGACCTCCAAAAATACACCACAAAACTACCTCAACTTCCTCTCCCTGAATATCCAAACCCCTTCCTTCGAATCACACCAGAGCTCTTCGAATATCGATTTGAAACCAAGAACCCTAGCGCCGCCACAAAATTCCTGGTGGCAGCGCCGCTTCCAATCCTCCCTAAACTTACACCTGTTGACCTCCTAACCTCCTGCGTCCCTAAACCATCAATAGCTCCCCTCGAATCTTTTTCGAGCATCTCAAGTATTAGATCAAAGACGAACCAAAATAGGCGAATGGAGTCCTCACCAATGAGTTGGGTCTATTTGGACTCTATTCGTGTGTTTTTGCTAAAAACACACGAATAGGGTCGAAATGGACCAAAAAATTAGAGGAATTGAAATAATTCAAGTCCTAAGCTCAAGTTTGACGAGTAAGTTCTGTTCCCTCCGAATTTGTTTTTATTTTTATCTTTCTTTTTTTTATTAGTTTTTGTTCAGTAAATTCATCCTCTACTCCTTTCTTATTTTTTGTTTAAATTCGAACATTTTGTGCTTACTCTGGTTTTTGTTTTTCCTCTTTGTTTTTACTGAGTGATACAGTTCAATCCAGTATTAGTGAGTTTTATATGAAATTGTAGGTATTCTCGTAATTGTTTATTATCACTGTTAGTTCAAAGTATGTCTCCTGTGATTGTATATCACATTGTATATGAATTCAGTATTTTCATTCAATGTATTTTACAGTGTTCCATTGTAGTCTAGGTTTAATTTTGAATCGAGAATGTAGTTAGTTGTTCCCATGTATGTGTGTGTATCAGTTTTTAATAGTCCAGTTCAATCAATTGTCCTGAATCAGTATTTTTGTTTTAATGCCATTTAATATGATTTGAGTTCTAGCTTGAACTTTTCGATTAAGCTTGATAAGTTGTATTGGTTATAGCTGTTGTAGAATCAGTCTAGTGTTTAATTAAGAATTAGTTTGGGTTAATTATTTTTTAAAATTAATTGATTGATTGAATTGGTCATGAGCTGAAAGGGTAATACAGGTTAAAAGTTTGAATTGGTGATAACATTAGTCTCATGGGTTTAGAGTAGTGAATGCAGTATTTTCAGGGGTATTTTGAGGAATTAAATCACTTAGATAATTGGTTAAGGGCTGCTGGATTTTTAAATATGTCAGTGGACTTAATTGAGACATTCCTAAGTGGGATTGAATAGTTAAAAGGACAACTAGTAGTGAAGGACAACTTTCTGATTTTAAGGCTTAAAATAAGTCAATTTAGTGTCCACTAGTTGCCTAAAATCAGGAAAGAAAAAGAGTTTGAAAAAAGATATAAGGGGAGTTCTGGTTATATATTTGGGGGGACAGATACACACAAGGAGGGAGAAAAAATACTCTGAAATTCTGAGAGCTAAGACTTTAAGGAAGAGAGTTCTGAAAGTTATCAACCTTCAAGGTTTGAACACACACAAAGTGACATCATTTTTAGGAGTTTGGATAGAGCATTTCTTGGAGATCAAAAGTTGTTAAGCATTTCAGTTTTAAGAGTAAATAAAGGCCACTGTTACATTAAAAAGAAAACTGGTTGCTTGCATTTCAGTCCCTGAGTTCAAACTTAAGTTCTGGTATTATTTTGGGGCTGTTCTACCAATTCTTTTGGTTTTCCAAACTCTTCCGTGCTTTGAATTTGACTTGGATTGCTGTTGCGGACTTTTGTTTGATTGCTGGAACTGTTGTTGTAGCTGATTTCCCCTTTCTTCTTATTGGTGTTTCAATAGTCCAGGTACACATTCGAAACACCCGCTGATGTAATCTTTTGAAGTAAGAAGTTGAAATGAGATGCTATTCAAGAATTTGCGTATTCAAGTTGCCATATTGGAGTAGATATTAGACATTTCATACTTATTTAGTTTTGCCTTTAATTTGAATTGGCCTTGTATAATCAAACTGAAATTTGAACTGAAATGGGGACTATCTAGTTTAAAATTGTGACTGTTGGATTCTTTATTCCTTAGTTAATTGGTATTGCATGTATAGTGTAAGGTAAGGTAGCCTAATTTGTATTTAATAATTAAAAAAAAAAGAGACAGGTTCGAATGGTTTTGCAACTTAATAAGCTAGTTTCAGTAATCTAGTTTGAAATCAGGAATGTGAGGATTAGTTTAACAATGTTATTATTCCGAAATTCATGGACTGCTTTGGATTCGAATTGTTTGCTTGTTCGTATAGAAAGTATCACATAGTTGAATCGTTTAGCTTATTCATTAAAAGCCTGCACTTGTGACTAGCATGTTGATCTTAGTTCGAGCTTCCAGTTGTTTTCTTTCCTTAAATAACATCTAGCAACCCATCGGTAAATAATTGGGTAGGAAGTTTTGAGTATGAAATGGGAAATAAAACAATCAGTGTCCTATTGATTGAAATGAGCACATACTACCTGCTTTTATTGCAAAATCAGTGAACGCATGCTAGAATAATTTGAAGAAGTTTAGCATATTTCCATTTGTGAACTAGAAGTCTGCATAATGCATTGGCCAAGGTTTGATAGCCTGTTCAAACTGACGGAGATTTAGTCAGGCCCAAGTCTAGTTCTGGAATCCCCTTTCCGTTTGGACCTGGGTCAAGACCTGTGATTGGCCATTCTTTTGATATAGACTTGGGTATAATTTTCCTGCCGGTTTGCTTTAATCCAGTAACAAATTAATTAGGACTTCTTCTTTTGTTTTAGAGACAAATAAAAAATAGCAAATCATAGTAGCTTTAGGTTTGACCCTTTTTAATAAAATAATGAGACGAGCCTCGCCCAAATAAAACGCACAAACCGCGGGGCCCTCTTTAAAATGTCTATATTAAAATACTTAGAATTCGGGACAGGCTGTTTAGTGAATTTCATGGCTTTCCCCAAAATAATAATACGCTAGTCTCTTTAGACGCGTCCTTAATAATTCTACCTTCTTAAACTCGAGTGCACATTTATGTGACCCAAATCCAAATCTCGACGAAGTCGAAATATGTCAATAGCCACGGGTACATTGATGTGACGTGATTCGAGATGTGTTTTCACGACATCGCAATTCTTATAAAAAAATAATAATAAAGCGGTAAATAATCTTTAAAATTGCACTATAGGATAACATGTATTAAAATCAGATATTAAGCCATTTATAACATTTTAAGCGACCGTGCTAGAACCACGAGATTCGGGGGTGCCTAACACTTTCCCTCGGGTCAACAGAATTCCTTAATTAGAATTTCTGGTTCGCAGCCTTTATTTGGAAAGTCAAAAATTTCCTCGATTTGGGATTCAAAATAAACCGGTGACTTGGGACACCAGATAAACTTTCCCAAGTGGCGACTTTGAAATAAATAAATAATCCCATTACGAATAATATCACTTTAAATTGGAAAAAACTCCCTTGTACAGTATCTCTCGGGGTAGGTGTGTAAAAAGGAGGTGTGACAGCTCTGGCGACTCTGCTGGGGACACAAACCCAGAATTCCGGTTCAGGGTTTAAGAATTCGAGCTTAGAATAGCTGTTATGTTTGGCTTTATCTGATTTTCCTACATGTTTTCCCGCTAAATGTTTTACCGCTTTGATATTATCTGAGCTGTATATATAAAATGTGCCGAAACCCTTCTCTTCTCACCTCCAGGGATGTTGATTACTGGTTGAGACTCCCTATTAGGTTAGTGTCTTATCCTGAAATAAGAAAGAGGTCGGACAAGTTGCAAAGCCGGACGATCTCGCGGGTCCTCGGTACGTAGCCCCCTCCTCGACTCGAGTTGTCCGCTCGGGTATACGGTCTAGAACACATACCTAGGTTTTGAACCTAGAATAACTTGAATTCATGCCGGATCCCTAGTAGGAACGCTTATTTGCATCACGTTGCATTTGACTTAGGGGACTCAACACAGGGGTTGGGTCCGTCTAGGACAGGTAACCTGAAATAAAAAAAGGACCATCCTGCTGCATCTTGTTTGTTTTACACATTTATTTGCTTCGGACTTGCATGCTGACCGACTTTTAAATATTGAAAAAAAGAGAAGAGAAATAGCAGTACAGAGAGTTAATTGCATACCAGTGCCCAAATACTGTCGAAACTCTGCCGAAATTTTGAGAAAATAAAAAGGAAAAATATTTTTATCATTTAAAAAAAAAAGGAAAAAAAAGGAGTCTTTATTTTGTTCTTCTTGTTTTCAAAATTGTTCCGTTGAAAAAAAAAGAGTTTTTATTTAATTCGGAGAATACGTTGTTGAAAAGAAAGAAAAAAAGTCTTGTTTTCAAAAAATATATATATAGTTCGTCTTATCTGACCGAACTACGCCAGTTTGATTCTCACAGGGTGTGGGATACGTAGGCAACCCTCATCGGGTCCAACTTTCCCCTTTTGTAAAAAAAAAATTGCCAAAAATATCAAAATTAATACTTTCGTCATAAATAAGTCGGGTGATGTCGTTTTTGTCAAAAATAGCCGAATGTTCCCAAAAAGGACGCCGGAAGGCTGACTTTGCGTAAGCAGCCACCGTTGGTCAATTTTTTAAGGTTTTTGCCGGTTAGCTCACGCAGCCTTAAAATCTTCGTCCCCGAAGTGCTGAAAGTCAGTGTTCGAAAAAACCGAGTCTTTCGTTTTAAATTTGAAAAAAAAGAGAAGAGAAAATAGATAGTTTTGTTTTGGGTCAAATAAAGTTTGTTGTTTGATTAATCACATTAAGAAATGTGCAGAATGAGCACGAGTCAGAATTTATCTGAAGCTATTATAAACAAGATCCCGTTGGAATTATATATGTGGTGGGATGACTTGGGCAAATCAGGACAAGACATGGTCAAATCATATTTGGGAGGCCTTACTGGGTTGCTGAAAATTAATCCGAGAGGGGATATCATAAAGGCATTGATTCCATTCTGGGACCCGGCACACAATGTATTTCACTTCTCAGATTTTGAGTTTACCCCGACATTGGAAGAGATAGCTGGATACATCGGGGATCCCAAGGTTCCATTGAGAAAGCAGTACTTGATTTCTTTCCTTAAATAACATCTAGCAACCCATTGGTAAATAATTGGGTAGGCAGTTTTGAGTATGAAATGGGAAATAAAACAATCAATGTCCTATTGATTGAAATGAGCACACACTACCTGCGTTTATTGCAAAATCAGTGAATGCGTGCTAGAATAATTTTAAGAAGTTTAGCATATTTCCATTTGTGAACTAGAAGTCTGCATAATGCGTTGGCCAAGGTTTGATAGCCTGTTCAAACTGACGGAGATTTAGTCAGGCCCAAGTCCAGTTATGGAATCCCTTTTCCGTTTGGACCTGGGTCAAGACTTGTGATTGGCCATTCTTTTGATATAGACTTGGGTATAATTTTCCTGCCGGTTTGCTTTAATCCAATAACAAATTACTTAGGACTTCTTCTTTTGGTTTAGAGACAAATAAAAAATAGCAAATCATAGTAGCTTTAAGTTTGACCCTTTTAAATAAAATAATGAGACGAGCCTCGCCCAAATAAAACGCACAAACCGAGGGGCCCTCTTTAAAATGTCTATATTAAAATACTTAGAATTCGGGACAGGCTGTTTGGCGAATTTCATGGCTTTCCCCAAAATAATAATATGCTAGTCTCTTTAGGCGCGTACTTAATAATTCTACCTTCTTAAACTCGGGTGCACATTTATGTGACCCAAATCCAAATCTCGACGAAGTCGAAATATGTCAATAGCCATGGGTACATTGATGTGACGTGATTCGAGATGTGTTTTCACGACGTCGCAATTCTTATTAAAAAATAATAATAAAGAGGTAAATAATCTTTAAAATTGCACTATAGGATAAGATGTATGAAAATCAGATATTAAGCCAGTTATAATAGTTTAAGCGACCTTGCTAGAACTACGGGATTCGGGGGTGCCTAACACCTTCCCTCGGGTCAACAGAATTCCTTACCTAGAATTTCTGGTTCGCAGACTTCATTTGGAAAGTCGAAAATTTCCTCGATTTGGGATTCAAAATAAACTGGTGACTTGGGACACCAAATAAACTATCCCAAGTGGCGACTCTGAAATTAACAAATAATCCCATTTCGAATAATGTCACTTTAAATTGGAAAAAACTCCCTTGTACAGTATCCCTCAGGGTAGGTGTGTAAAAAGGAGGTGTGACATTCATCAGTTGAGATTAGTAGAAGCACTTAGCATTCCATTATCGACATAGCTTCACTCCCCGTACTGTTGGTGGTTTGCACTATTTTACTGGTTAGCGTGATTGTGTACACGTTCGCATGATAAAATAAGATAAAAATAAAAGAGGAGTATGTGTTCGCGCAACTTCGGCTAAACTTTCTTAATAATAACAAAATGTTATTAATTGTGGACACGTTCGCGTGACATGATTTTTGACGCGCCAAAAGAAAAGAGTATACGTACCCGTAACTCAATTCTTTAATTACGAATAAATCAAGCGATTAAAAGCGGTAAAAGATAAATTCACATAGATCCTAAAAATGAGTAGTTAGACAATTTAAGCCAAGTAATAATCACTAAGCGACCGTGCTAGAACCACGGAACTCGGGAATGCCTAACACCTTCTTTCGTCCTCTGCTAGAACCACGGAACCCGGTAAAAAGAGGCGTGATAGAACATTGGCTCTACTTTGCCATGCAGAGGACGTATCCGTCATCTCATCAAGAATGGCACAAGCTTCATCATACGTCAACTTCATAAAATACCCCCGTCGAGTTGATTGACTATGCATTGATTTGTAGTATTGATGCCCCGGTAGAGAGTTTGTTGCAACATATTCTTCGTCATGTCATTATTGGGGCATTCCTTCACCATCGTTCTATACCGCTCCCAAACCTCATGCAAAGGTTCCGTGGGCTCTTGCTTGAAGGCCAATATCTCATCTCGAAGTGCCGCCATGTGCCCGGGTGAGAAAAACTTAGCAATAAACTTATCCGCCAACTCATCCCAAGTTGTGATGGAATGGTTGGGAAGTCTCTCAAGCCAATCCAATTCTTTCCCTCGAAGTGAGAATGAGAAAAGTCTCAATCTAAGAGCATCGTCCGACACATTCGTCTGCTTGCTCCCCCAACATGTATCCACGAAACCCTAGAGATGTTTGTAGGCATTTTAATCAGCAACACCCGTGAAATACCCACACTGCTCTAGTAAGGTCAACATCATATTGGTTATTTAAAAATTGCCCGCCCGAATTCGGGGTGGGACAATTTCACTTGCATAGCCTTGGTTTGGGAGCACCCGAGGAACCGCTCTTGGAGGTGGCGGAGGAGGGTTTGGAACATTTTCATTAGCATTGGCCTGGCGGCCACGTCTTGGTTTAGGAGGCACCTCATCCTCTCCAATATCTTCAATCTCCTCCCCCTCAAGCATGTTTCCAAGAGGGTCATTAGCATTTAAAGCCATTTGGTACCTGAAGTACTGACACACACAAATTAGCAACAAAGAAGGAAAGAAGAACAATACACAAAACTGACTAAATAGATAGCCAAACCCATTTGCTTCCCCGGCAACGATGCCAAAAAGTGATCGCTTCCAACTCCCCACTACTAATAAGTAGCAACAGAGGGTCGCAATAACTTTTACCCAATTTTGGGTCGGGGTCGATATCCATAGAGAGCTAGATTTGGAGTCGAGTATCTATCTAGTTTAGGATTGCGTATGTGTTGTTAATTGATCTTCTATTCATTTTTGGGATTTTATTTATAATTCTACTTTTATGAAACTACAAATTGTAAATTAAACTAAGAGTTGAAATGCTACAAGTTGTTCAAATAGGTTTAAAAGGCACTAGGGTAGTGACTTCCCCCTAGGTGGTCAATTGATGGGTACATGAGTCTACGACACGGTTGACATAGTGGGGGAGTATGATATAACCATTGCACTAATTTACCCACTCTACACCTCTCGGTGGTTCAAGTGATTTTACCCAATTGACTTTCTCAAGATCAATTGGGTATGAAAATTCGCACAAGCAACTAGGATTCAAGTCAGGTATTACTCTCTCGAGGTTTAACCTTTTAATTGGGGCTATCAATCTCTTAAATACGCCCTAATTCCTTGTTGGGTCAATTTCGGAGACTTGGGTTCTCTTTCTCAAGAAGAGATCAAGCCAACTCAACACAAACTAGTGTTTGCAATCACTAATTCATAAATTAACCATGAAATTGATCCAAATAACAAACACCCATAATCAAATTAGCCCTAAAATACAAGATCCATCAATTACCCACACTAGGGTTGAGACACAACCCTAGCTAACGGGTCTAGCTACTTATAATTGAATAAGAAAAATAAGAAATAGATGAAGATAAACCCATATAAACTAATTTCTAAGCTAAATACAAAGATTCAATGTTGCAAAGTAGATAAAAATTCCCAAAATGGCTTAGAAAAGTCGACCCACGATCGCAGCTGCTGTATTACAATATCCGATACATAAAAAATGGAAAAAAGAATCTATTTATACTAAGCTAAAAAATCTGGACAAAAATGCCTCTGTGGGGTTAGTGCGGACCGCACAAAATGGAGCGCGGTCCGCACTGGGCTTTGGCCTTCAAAATTGATCTCTCTGAACTTGGGCTCCACGGACCGCACATATTGGACCGCGATCGCGGAGGCTTCTAGCGCGGTCTGCACAAAGTTGACCATGGACCGCGGAGGATCAAAACTCTAAAAATCAACCTTTCTAAATCTTGGCACCGCGGATCATAGAGAATGGATTGCGGCTGCGTTGCCTTCAGTGCGGACCACACAGAATGCGGCCGCACTGCCTTTAAGCCTGAAAACCAACTCTCTGAATCTCCTAGTTTTGCATGAGCTTTCCTTGTTTTTGGTACTTGTGCAAGTTTCACTCCTTTTGAGCCGATATTTGACATTTTGTCACTTTGTTGATCAAACCGACAATCAAGCACAACTTGTGAGCCTTTTGGGACTATTTTGTATGAATATTTAATCAAAGCATAAGCAAGAAGGAGTATAAAATGCATCAAAATTCCTAGTTATCAGTCGTCTGTGAGAATGTCCGCTTACGGGTCCCTACCTTACCTGTTCCTAGTGTAACCTTAAAGAAATTGAACACCTGAGTGAGCAAGAATCCATAGGGAAGCTCGTGATTACCATCCTTGAAATTTTCCACCTTCTGTATGTGTTCAATCATTATCGTAGGCAAACTCACGGGGTTGAAACCATCCAGTTGCTCCATTAGGTAGAGATCCGATTTTGAAGTTACAGACCTCCTTTCTGCTCGAGGCAACAGTACTTTGTTAACCAGCTCAAACATCACCTGGTAGACGGGAAGTAGTGCTTTCTTATGGATCTGGTCCCCTTTCTATTTATAATTATTTTTCACCACTGCATCTTGGAAGTTGTACTAGAAAACATCTCGTACACTCGACACTCCAACCGTAGGAACTTGCAAAATTTCTCTAAGCAATTGCACGTCAAAGACAATGTCCACCCCATTGACCAATGCACAAACATGATCAATATCGACTGCAAAAAGACTGGCAAAGAAACTCTGTACCTCCTCCTTATATACTTTAGAGGCATCAACGTAGAACAGATGCATCCATTGTTGAAACTCCACCATTTCCAGAATTGGCACATTCCAGCCATCTCCGAGATTGTTGGGTCAAACATACGACCCAGCAGAACTTTCTGATGCCTTAGGCACTTAGAACCAAGGCAGACCTTACTTCTTGCTTTCTTTCCAGAACTAGGTTCTTCAACTATTTCATACTTGCGTTTCCTATGCTTTTCTCCACTGACTTTACCTTCCCCTTTGGAATTGACAAGAATATCCTCATCACTCACTACCTCCGTTATCTTGGACTTAGAAGTAGACCCTTTTCTGCATGGAAACAAACTCAGCACTTTCGAAGACCGCCTTATAAGGGAACCACGTTCCTCAAGAGTTCCTTCTTCCACCTCAACTACATGTATATCTTCATCACTTACAGGTACACCATCCTTCACCAACTTTCTTCTTTTCTTTTTACTACTTTTCTTTCTCTTTTGGAGTGCAGAATGGTAGGCCACTTTGACTTGAAGCCTGGTAGTGAGTCGCATGATTTTAGACTCAGGGATGGAAACAACCCTTCGCTTATTTATGAATGCATCAAGGGCCACGTTGTCCAAGTCTTCTTCATCACTCAATTGCATTTCTGGTGCTTGAATTCCCAGGGGCACAACATCGAATGCAGGAACAACACTATCCTGGGGATGAAACTATTGACTTGGGTACTCTTGAGAGGGATCGGGTTCCTTATGGGAATCCCTATTAGTGTAGGCTACTGCTGTCACACCTCCTTTTTTCGAAGCTTTATTGGATTTTTACTACACCCTGGGAAGGGATATATTAAGAAAGGAGTTTTTACCAATTTAAGGACAATCAAAATGGGATTCATTTTTTATTTAAAGATCAGAGTCACCACTTGGGAGATTTATGGTGTCCCAAGTCACCGGTTTGAATCCCGAATCGAGGAAGGGTTTGACACTGTTTAACAGTCGCGAACCAGAAATTCGGGTAAGGAATTTTGTTAACCCGGGAGAAGGTGTTAGGCACTCCCGAGTTTTGTGGTTCTAACACGCTCGCTCAACTGTCATATTTGGCTAAAATATTTGATTTTAATACATGTTATCTTATTTGTGCAATTTTAGAACTAATATCCGCTTTTGTCAAATTATTTTATTCAAGAAAGTGAACATCGTTTAAGAATATGTTTTTGGATCACGTCACATGAAATGCACCCGGATCCTCGACACATTCTTATCCAATGTTTTCGGATTTGAATTTGGGTTGCATAAAATGCACACCCGTATTAGGAAGGTAAGATTATTTAAATATCATGCCTAAAGCGGCTAACGTATTTTTATCTTTTGGGAAGGCCGTGAAATTCGCTAAACGGCCTGTCCCGAATACTAGGTATTTTAATAAGTAATTAATGAGGGCCCCGCAATTATATATTATGATTTGGCGAGGCTCGTCTCATTTTTATTATTAAGGCCAACTAACAATCTAAAATTCTCTATTTATTTCTCTCTAATAGAAAAGAAAAATCCTAATTACATTTAAAATTCGGATATCAAATTCAAATCCAGGCCCAAACAAAAGGACATGCCTTTTAGCTTGGACCCGCTACCTAACTCGAAATCCAAATTTTATTAATTAATTACTAAGAGAGTCACTAGCAATTCACTCTTGAGCCCAACGGCCCAACCATAATACGCACGTCAATGGAATCATGTCAATTTAAACAGCTACTGAACTTCAAAAATGATCTAAATCGTCAATTAGCTTTAAAAATATGAACGGTTTATAACTACATCATTAGTCTAAAATAATTCTAACAAAAAAAAAAACATAAATTGCATTTGTTTAAAAAGCCCAAACTTCTGCCAACATATTTAAGGCATAATGCACAAAGCGAAATTATTTGGCCTAAGTTTAACCCTCAATAGTAAGACAATCTATATTATTTCAGGAAAAACAAAGGGACTAAATCCCTGAAACTAGGCAGGTCATACTTAGCCCAATGTATTTAGATTTTTTGCTAAAAATGAAAGTCTAATTCATTAAATCCTTATATCTAGATCATATGAAAGTGAATTTCATGCTTAAACTATTTTTATCCATTTATTTTACTAATGTATTACTAATGATGAATCAGTAACATAAACTTATAAACTAATCCCTAAGAACATTTATTAATTCTACTCTTTCCACAATATCACACACGAGTTGGATAATACCTTTGGTTCAATCACAAGTTAATCAATTATCTATTAATTCGAATCAGCTTTATTAATATTTAACTAGTGATCTAGAAGTTCAATATTCTAGGACAATCACTACAACATCAAATCATTTTACAACTGCTGAAACGAATAAATCGAGTAAAATATTATTTATACAGTCCATATATACATCTAATTCAGAATTTAACTACAAACCAGATTTATGATCAAATACTATTACATAATGTCTCAGTTCAATCTAATAACTCAAGCACATCGCCATACGAACAGAATTGTTAAAATGTAGCTTCATTTCATCTCAAGCTGAAGGTTACACCAAAGAGCATTCGAGTATGTACCTGGATTTGAAATTACAATGAAGATGAGGTATCAGCTACAGCAACAGCAACAGAAACAGGAAATTAAATCCAAACACAGCCTCAATACACCAGAATTAAACCACAACCAAAATGTAAACAAATGAGCAAACAAACTCGATCAAATCAGTATACTTTCACAGCATTTCAACTACCAGAATCAGCGAGAATCAGTACACAACTTCCAAATTGAACTAAAGGTCAATGAAACAGTGGATTTTGGATATTTTTACTAATTCTAATGTTTTTGAGTTTTTTTTTTTTGAGTATTGAATTTTCGAAAAAAAATTTGAATCCAGAATAGCAGAAGTTACTTGAGAAATATTTCAGATTGCCAAACTTATAAAATGAGGCATCAAGTTACTTGAGAAATATTTCAAATTGCCAAACTTATAAAATGAGGCATATTGACACCTATTTATAGATTTAAAAATGGAGGAAAGTTTAAATTTTATTAATTATACTATGGTCCCTCTTTTATTTCAGTTTTATCCTTATTCTTTTATTAGTTATTCAATTGACTAGCCTTATTTGTAAAAAATCACACGAGTTACCCCATATAGAACCTTCTATCTTAATGTAATTTGCCCCTACTTCACTTAAAGATCTACTTATTTGCGCTTTTTCCTATACCCAAACTACCCCTATTTCCCTTGATTTATTACTGTTAACCCTTTTAATGTGCCCAAAAGACCCCTGAATCTTAATTGAATTTACAATCAACCTATTGCCGTTCACTCATTTTACCCTTGATTTTTAACTGCCGAATTCATAAACCTAATTTTCTAATTAACGAAATCTAATTAACATACCAATTATGACCAACTAATTACCAAGAATAAACAAATCTAATCCTAGTTCTAATATTAACTAATTAACAGCTATAACCAAAATCGACTAATTAATATCAAAAAACACTAACAATTATCAAAATGGTTTATTATCAGGAGCTAATGAAACAGACAAATAAAATCATATTGAATATCATGAAAATCCACTTATACTATTTTATATCAATTTAATCACTAAATCAAAATTAATCAGAAAAATCTAATATTTATTAAACCTAAAACTAAAGTATATAAGCATATTAAAAAATAAAACCCTAATCAGTAAACGACCAAATATGCAAAGACAAACACACATGCAAAGAAAAATAAGAAACAGAAGAGAAAAGAAAACTTAGCTTTAATAGTCCTTTTTTTTTACTGGACAGTCCCTTAGACTTCAGGAAGAACGGGTTTGAAATTTCTTGAATTTTTGTCCACCGGTGAAGCTTCAAACTTTGATTCGAGCCGCTCCAATAATTTTAAGGCTCAACACTTTTATAATCGAGTTGAGGGTGGCCAAGAGGTTATATTATGTGATTCTGGGTTTGATTAAATGAAGTTGTGTTCACCGGAGTTAGGGTTCCGGCGACACATTTTTGGATATTCGAACAAAACTAGGGGGATTCGAAGGAAACGGGGTAGAGGGGTGGACTTAGGGACTCTAGATGATCCTAGGGTGTTATTTGGGGGCTGGTTGGTGTAAGTATCGTCTCTCGCTGGTAGGGTTCCGGCGGGGTCTGTGAGGGAAGATGGAGGCGACGGGGCAGGAGGAAAATAAAAGGGTGAAAATGTTTTTTGATTTTAATTTTTGTATATGCTATATATTAAAAGGGTGGTAATTATCCACGACCGTTGGATTAATCAGAGTGAACGGTTGAGATGAAATGAGTATTTTGGAACGACGTCGTTTGGTTTAATGAAATCCAAACCCTGTCAGTTAGATTAATTTGATTAAGGGCTGTGATTCAATCTTCAAAACGGTGTCGTTTGGTTAAGGGCGGGGCAGACGTATATGGAACTTGGGCTGGGTGGGTGATTCATTGTTTTGGGATGGGGTACTTGGCCTAAATAAAAAAAACAGTCCATTTCTTTGCTCTTTTTTTTTTATCTATTTTCTTGTATTTTAACTCATATTATTTCTGTATTGCATTTTCATTTTGTATTTTTTGTATTTTATTTTATTTTTCCAATTTTATATATTTTCTGATTTTATTAAATTATTAAACTAATTGAATTCTAAAATTTATTTATAGCAATTCCAATTAAAATACTAAAAATGCTATTTTTGATTTTTCCTTAAATTGTTTCGAAATGAATTAATACTAAAATTGTAAAATTAAAAATCCTAATGCATATGCATATTTTTTTGTATTTTTAATATGAATTATTATGCAACAAATTAACAAAAATGCAACAAATTTCAACAAAAAATTGTAAAAATATTGAAAAATCATTTTGTTTGGATTTTAGGAATAATTTGCTTAGGGCAAAAATCACGTGCTCACAGCTGCCCCTC
>MU714326.1:0-14988 GCA_026770625.1 Nicotiana glauca
ATTTTCCCCGTTTATTGCTTCTTCATGTTTCGTTATCAGTATATGGTGTGTTAGAGTTGATTTGGATTGATTTTGTTGGAGCAGCGAGGGTATTTCATGGGTGCTCCCCATTAGAATGCTTACAAACATCTTAAAGGTTTCATGGACACCTGTTGGCGGAGCAAGAAACCAAATGTGTCCAAAGAAGTACTTCGGTTGAGATTATTCCCTTTCTCACTTAGAGGGAGGGCTTTGGACTGGCTTGAAAGACTTCCCAACCATTCCATCACTACTTGGGATGAGTTGGCGGATAAATTCATTGCAAAGTTTTTCTCGCCGGGACATATGGCAACATTGTGGGATGAGATCTTAGCTTTGAAGCAGGAGCCCAATTAACCATTGCATGAGATATGGGAGAGATACTAAACCGTGGTAAAGGAATGTTCCAACAATGATATGACTAAGGAAATGGTAAAACAGACATTCTATCGGGGCATTAACACAACAAATTAGTGCATAGTGAACCAACTCGCCAGGTGCAATTTCATGAAGCTACCTTATGATGAGGCTTGTGATATTCTTTATGAGATGGTTGACACGTCCTCCGCTTGGCAAAGTAGAGCCAATGTGCCATAGGGTGACCCCACGGTACTCACTTGCACAATGAGCTCCATGATCATGGGTAGGCAATAGCAGAACTGATAACAACAATGAACCAGTTAGCAAAGGCACAATTACAGCAGGTTCAAGCTTCACGACAAGTAAATGCTATGGAGGGTGTCAACCTATTAGTGAACAAAAGAAGACAAAGAAGTCAACAAAACCAAGGGAGTTTGGATCAATATGACAATGATAGTGGTGGATTCCAAGATGATGGTTATGATCAGCAGAATGAAGAATTGCAATACGTGAACAACTATCAAGGCCAAAGTAGCAATTCTTCCAACCAAAAATAACGAAGACCCCAAGGCAATTGGGGAAATCAACAATAATAAGGCAATATTAATTGGGGGAACAACAACCAAAATGCAAATTGGGGCAACCAGTACCATAATAAGAACAATTAGGGTAATTGGACTGGCAACAACAACTGGGGTGGAAACAACAATCAGGGTGGTTGGAACAATGGCAATCAAGGGAATCGGGGGAAAGGCTTTCAAAGGCACCCAATGTATTAACAACCGAACAATCCACCCCCATTTCCATCCCAAGGTCCTAGTTCTTCCAACAATGAAATGGGGAGAATCGAAATGATGTTTGAACAAATGATGAAAAAGAATGTGGACTCCGATGCCCAATTGTCATCCCTTAATACTTCACTCAGAAACTTGGAGGTTCAATTAGAATAGTTGCCCTAAAGGGGATCTACCTAGTGATATGGTTGTCAACCTGAAGGGTGGGAACAATTTCGGACATGTAATGGCGGTAATTACAAGAAGTGGATGAGGTGGTGATGTGAATGATGCCAAATAAAAAGAATCTTTGTATTATGAAATTGAGTTGCAAGAGGATGAGATACCTTTGGTGGTTGAGAATGTGATTGATGAGAATGTGAATGAGGAAGTAAGGATTGATGTCCAAGATGCTGAGGTGGAAACTCAGAATGATGTGAACCCATCTGGGGAACATGTAATAGACATGCCGAATATGGTTGTGCCTAAAGCCAAGGCTCCTTTGCCAAGGCCACCTATACCTTATCCTCAAAGGCTCACGAAGCAGAAAAATGAGAACCAGTTCAAGAAATTTATTGACATGATGAAGAGCTTATCCATTAATGTGCCTTTGGTAGAAGCTCTAGAACAAATGTCAGGTAACACCAAGTTCATAAAAGACTTGGTGCCAGAGAAAAGATCCATGGATTGTGGGACCATCAAGATGACCCACCAAGTTAGTGCCATTGTACATTCGATTGCTCCAAAGCTTGAAGATCTCGGCGCTTTCACCATTCCTTGCACCATTGGGAGTGTAGACTTTGTAAAGGCTCTATCTTATTTGGGGGAAAGTATCAACTTTATGCCCTACTCATTTTTGAAGAATTTTGTTATTGAGCAACCAAGGCCGACTGCCATGAGATTGCAAATGGCAGATAGAACAATGAAGAGGCCGCTTGGTATTATTGATGATGTTCTTGTTGGGTTGGACAAATTTATCTTGCCGGCTAATTTTATGATCTTAGATTGTGAGGTAGATTATGAGGTTCTGATCGTATTGGGAAGACCTTTCCTTGCAATTGTGAAGGCCTTAGTTGATGTGGAAGCAGGGGAACTCACCTTCCAGGTGGGTGATGAGAAAGTGGTCTTTCATGTGTGCAAGTCAATGAAGCAACCCAATAGTTCTGAAGTATGCTCTTTTGTGGTCTTGTCATGACAGTGATAGTTGATGATACTAGTGTAATGATCATTGTGAAGGACCCTCTAGAGAGGCAGTATTGTTGAATCTTGATGTAAATGAAGATGAAAGCCAAGTGGAGTGTGTCAATGTTTACATGGAATGGGCTCTTACTCTTATGAGCCTGGGAAACTCTCTTTGGATCTTGAGAATCGAAAAACTCTACCAACAAAGACTTCAATTGAGGAACCTCCGGTGTTACAGTTGAAGTCGTTGCCTCCACACCTCAGGTATGAACTCTTAGGCCCTGGTTCAACTTTGCTAGTTAGTCTTTCCTCTTGTCTTACTAACATGTAGGTAGATGCCACATTGGCAGTGCTCCAAAATCAGAAGAAGGAAATTGGATGGACCTTAGATGATATTCGGGGGACAAGGCCCGCCTTTTGTATGCATAAGATTATTCTTGAAGATGATGCAAAGCCTTTTTTGGAACATCAAAGGAGTTTGAACAAGGCAATGCAAGAAGTTGTGAAGAAGGAGGTGATAAGGTGGTTGGATGTCGGGGTTGTGTACCCCATGTCTGATAGCTCTTGGACTTCGCCAGCGCAATGTGTGCCGAAGAAAGGTGGCATGACTGTGGTTACCAATACGCAAAATTAGTTGATTCCTACCACGAGTGTCACCGGGTGGAGGGTGTTCATGGACTACTGTAAGTTGAATAAAGTGACCCACAAGGATTACTTACCATTACCTTTTCTTGATCAGATGCTAGACAGACTTGCTGGGCGTGCCTTCTACTATTTCCTGGATGGGTATTCAAGGTACAACCAAATTTTGATTACTCCGGAAGATCAGGAGAAGACCACATTCACTTGTCCATATGGCACCTTTGCCTTTTATAGGATGCCATTTGGTTTGTGTAATGCACCAACTACATTTCAGTGGTGTATGATGGCCATTTTCACCGATATGGTGAAAGATATTTTGGAGGTGTATATGGACGACTTCAGTGTTGTGGGTGATTCTTTTGATGAATGTTTGAAAAATCTTGTTAGAGTGTTGGCTCGTTGTGAAGAAACCAACCTTGTGCTTAATCGGGAGAAATGCCACTATGGTTGAGGAGGGCAGAGTCATTGGCCATAAAATTTCAAAGCATTATATAGAGGTGGACAAAGCTAAACTTGAAGTGATTTCAAAAAGCACAAGTTGACCACCACTCCTATTGGTGCACTTGATTCGAAAAACAAAAATGGAGAGGTCTTCAGAGTTAATGGGCGATGACAGCCATGTGTTGGCACTAATCCATCTAAAGTGATTTAATGGTAACCTACATCGTGCCACGATGTTAAATCAGTTGCTTCTTGAGTGGCAACCCATGTGTCTTTGTTTTTGTTTTTCTTTGATTTTCTTTTTTGTGTAGGATTTTCTTTTAGTCTAACTGGTTGTGAGTTATGTGTAGGGATGTTTTGATGCAGTGCAGGACCAAAGTGGAAAAAATGTACACTCTCTGAAGTTTGGACTACTACCGCAATGCATTTTTCGCGGCCACAATGGCCTTGTTGCGAGGGCAAAATTTCATTGCGGTTCGTAGTGTTGGATAGTAATACTAGAGGTTCTCTAAAGATTGTCACCACGACCGAAATGCATTTTCTGCGGTTTGCGGTGCCTACCACGGCCGCAGTGCAATTCTTGCAGTCCGCGGTGCCTTCCTGCCCAATGCTTCATATGTTTGAGTACCGCGGACAGTGGTGCATTTTGTGGTCCGCAGTGAGCAGGCTTTGTGGGTCCCAACTTAATTTTCTATAAATAGGACCTCAGGCCCTCATTTAAAACTTTTCGCTCATTTTCTCTCTACATAGAAAAAAATACCGTTCATCATCCCTAACCCTAACTACACGAATTCATTTCTGATTCTCATTCATCTATATTGCATCTCATTACTGGTACTTTTAATCTTTTCCTAGTCTTTAATTGTGTTTTATTTCCTTTTAATTTGTTAGTTCATACTCCATCTTCTTCCCTTTTTTCTTTTAATTGTTAACTTAGGGTTACATAACGTCGTTAGATTAGGGTTAATTAGTTAAACAAGGCGATTAACTACCTAGTGGGTTGCTAAAATGTTGAATTTAAGCTTAAAATGAGAAAAATGTGAAACCCTTGGTTGGTACTACTAAGTATGGCTTACCGCGGTCTGCGGTGGATTTCTGGCAGTCCGCGGTACATCTCTGCGATCCGCGATGCCTTTTTGTGCGGACCGCAGTGGGAAAAGTTCAGAGAAGTAAGTTTGAGGACCGCGGCCACGATGGATTTTTTGCGTTCTGCGGAGCCTTACCACGGCCGCACTACAATTCTTGAGGTCCGCGGTGCCCTTTATCAGAGAGTGGGTATTCTGACCCCCACCTCAATGCAAACCGCGGTGCCATTTTGTTCGATCCGCAATGGTTCCTTTTCGGCTGTACTACATTTTATGCGGTCCGTAGTCAATTGTCTGCAATTATATTCTTCCTTGTTTCTCCTGCCATTTTGATACTAACAATCTTTAACTAAATTCCATTTGCAGATAATGGTTCAATCATGAGGTGGTGGTAGAAAACAAAAGGGAAAAGGAGAGTCCTCCCAGGGTAGGGGACAAGCTATGATCAAATTGACCCCCCAAGTCCGGCGGGCAATCAAGGTAGGACACCAAAAAGTCAATAAATGTTGCAAATAGAGATATTTCCCATTCTGAGGGAAGTGAGTACGTATCCTCCTGGGAGGCATCTGATTCTGGTTCAGTGCCAGAGTATGCTCCTGACTTGCTAGAGAGGCACAGATTGAGGGATACACCTCCGGGCACTCCTACTGCTCAAGCTTCAGTACACATTTCTTCTGAGTTGTCTGAGGGCTAAGCTGAGGGCAGTGATAGTGAAGCATCTACCTCACCTATTGGTTCATCACCTAGAGAGGATCTCGTTGACGATGAGGTTCTGGATGAAGAGGGAGGGGGTGTGCCACAACCCAGGGGTATGGAGAGAACTAGAAACCCCTAGGTGTGGAAAAGAATATTTATTAGTGAAATTTCTTACCACAAATTGAGAGAGTGGTTTCCCGAGAGGAAGTTGATACTTGAGTGGAGATTCATTGATAAGGATCTTCTGCCTCACAATCCTAATGTGCAGAGGCAATTTAGAGAAAGTCCGGGATGGGAGTATTTTACAGGCAATGTTGAGGATGCAAATGAGCACCTAGTCAAGGAGTTTTACGCTGATGTTGCCCACATAAAAAAGGTCACGAAAGTGACTAAGGTGCAAAGTTTGACAGTGAAGTTTGACAGTGAAGTTTGACAGAAAAACAATCAATGACTACCTGGGCTTCCTAGAGGAAGATAAAACATTATACCTAGAAAAGGTAGCTTTGGGTGAGGATGCTCGTCCGTGGTTAGCAGAGTAATTGACAATCACAGGTACCACCCCAGCATGGCTGATAGCAGGAGTCCAAATTTTGAGGAGGACCCTAATCTTCGAGGGAAAAGGGTAGGAGACCTTTGTATGTAGTAGGATAGACCCTACCACTCTTGAGAACTCTATTCCTATCTCCTGAGCTATACTAGTGGCTTCTATCATGGCGGGGTATCCAAAGGCAGAGGTCAGGCTGTTAGAGGTGGAGGTCAAGCCACTAGAGGTAGAGGTAAAGCTAAAGCTACTAGAGGTGGAGGCCAACCAATTAGAGGCCTTCAGAGTGGTGGGGCCCAGCCCCGATGTTATGCTTCTCAGCCAGGCCTGAGGCTGACTCATCAAACACTATTACCACAGGTATTGTTTTAGTTTTCCATAGAGATGCTTCAGTTCTATTTGATCCGAGCTCTACTTATTACTAGGTGTCATCCTATTTTGCTTCATATTTGGTTGTGCCTCGTATTTCTTTGAGTGCTCCCGTGTATGTATCCATAACTGTGGGAGATTTTATTATTATAGATCGTGTCTATCGTTCATGTATGGTAACTATTGGGGGTCTTGAGACTAGCATAGGTCTTCTACTTCTCGATATGGTTGATTTTGATATCATTTTGGGTATGGATTGTTTGTCACCTTATCATGCTATATTGGATTGTCACTCTAAGATGGTGACCTTAGCCTTGCTGGGATTGCCTCGATTAAAGTGGAGAGAGATTCTTGGCCATTCTACCAACAGGGTTATCTCATAAGTGAAGGCTGGACATATGGTCAAGAAGGGGTGTCTAGCTTATTTGGCATATGTTCGCGATTCTAGTGCGGAGGTTCCTTTAATGGATTCTGTACTAGTTGTTCGTGAGTTTCCAGAGGTATTTCCTATAGATCTGCTTGGGATGCCATTCGACAGGGATATTGACTTCTGTATTGACTTGGCTTCGGGTACAGCTATTTCTATTCCTCTATACCGTATGGCCCCGCCAGAGTTGAAAGAATTGAAGGAACAATTACAAGTTTTGCTTGATAAGGGCTTCACTAGACGTAGTGTCTCGCCCTGGGGTTCGTCCGTGTTGTTTGTACAGAAGAATGATGGATCGATGAGGATGTGCATAGATTACAGGTAATTAAATAAAGTGACCATGAAGAACAATTGTCCATTGCCAATGATTGATGACTTATTTCATTAGCTTCAGGGTGCTTAGGTGTTTTCAAAGATTGATTTGAGGTCTGGCTACCATCAGTTGAGGATTAGGGCATCCGATGTCCCTAAGACAATTTTTCGGACTCGGTATGGGCATTATGAGTTTCTAGTGATGTCATTAGGGCTAACAAATGCCCCAACAACATTCATGGATTTGATGAACCTAGTGTTCAAGCCTTATTTGTATTCCTTTGTGATTGTTTTTATTGATGATATCTTGATTTACTCCCATGGACGAGAGGGGCATGAGCAATGTCTTCGGATCATACTTCAGGCTCTGAGAGACACCCATTTATATGCTAAGTTTTCAAAATGCGAGTTTTGTTGGATTCAGTCGCTTTCTTGGGGCACGTAGTATCGGCAGAGGGCATTGAGGTGGATCCTAAGAAGATAGAGGGAGTTCATTACTGGCCTAGACCCACTTCAACTACGGAGATACAGTTTTTCTTAGATTTAGCTAGATATTATCGTCAGTTCGTATAGTGGTTTTCATCTATAGCAGCCCAATTGACCAGGTTGACCCAGAAGGGTGCCCCGTTTAGATGGTCAAACGAGTGTGAGGCGAGCTTTCAGAAGCTCAAGACTGCTTTGACTACGGCGCCAGTGTTGGTGTTGCCCACAGGTTCAAGATCTTACACGGTATGTTGTGATGCATCTCGTATTAGATTTGGTGCGGTATTGATGTAGGATTGCAAGGTAATTGCATATGCATCGCGGCAGCTGAAGTTTCATGAGAAGAATTACCATGTTCATAACTTAAAGTTGGGAGCCATTCATGAACTGAAGATTTGGAGGCACTATCTTTACGGTGTGTCGTGTGAGGTATTCACAGTGTAGACATGTGATTTTTGACCCTCCCCAATTTTTTTTATATTTTAGCACGTAAATATTCAATTTAGGCCTAATATAGCTATTTCAACTCATTTTTACTTTTACTTTATTTTATTACAAGGAAAATAAAAATTAAAAGATATTTTGGTTTATACATTTTTCATAAATTCAAAAACTATACAAAAATAGTACCTTATTTTTATCTTTATATAATTTCGAAAACACAAAAATAGTTTCATGTCAAGTTTAATTAATTAGGATTAGCTTTGGCATTGTGTAGTATTTCTATCTTATTTTCAAAAATAAAAAAATAAAAAAAAAGTCATCGTGCAGTCTAGGGACCCTTCTAGACTCTTTTTTGAGATAAAAAATAAATAAAAAAGACCATAAAGACTTAGCACAAAAAAGCTAGGGGCTAATGGGCAAAATATACAAAAATACACTTAAACTTAGAATCTAGCTATAATATGCTTAAAAAATCTGAAAAGGGAACAATAAAAATTACGCCAAAAAATTCTGAAGGTTGCGCCGCAATAGTGCAAAAAGCAAAGACCCCGCCCCGCTTGGTCGTCTTCTTCAGGACCCCCCTCCACCATAGCTTCTTCTTCATCTACACACCTAAGAAGAGCAAAAAGGAAAAACCGTAGAGTCTAAGTAGAGGAGTCAGCCGCAGAGAACAAAAAAGACTCCCTCCCCCACTGGTCTTTATCTTCCTCACGTCGGATTAAACCAGCAGCCATAGCCGTTTTTTAATTGGAAAGGGACCCAGAAATGTAATCTTCTTCGTGAGCACACCATAGAAGACTAGATCCAGAACCGAGACACCCTAAAAAATGTCACCTTCTTCATCACACGAACCATAGAAAGACCAAAACAACCACCCTGGTCTCCAACGTCTTTAGCAGTCCCTCCCCGTCACAGTCACGACGGCTCGTTTCTCTTCACCCATTGCTGCTTCTGCCTCTTCCCGTTCACAACAGTTTGCCGGAAGTCAGCGAACTCGCAACTAGTTTGTTGTGGAGGTCGTTTGAATCTCGAAGTTTTGTGTCCTTTGATTTCAATGGAGATGAATTTAAATTCCGCCCGCGTTGGAATTTGTTTGTATGTTCGTCGCTGATCGACTTCCCATCTTGTTATGGGACTTGTTTGAGCTTTGTTGGTACGAGCTTAGCCGAGGTTGAGGTCTCCGTTCGATTTTCCGGTCCAAGTCCGATTGTTGGTTTTTTGTGTCGCCTCCGATGTACACTTTGGTTTTGAGACCTATCATTAATATGATTTTGAGAAAATTTCGGCTCTACTATTGAGGTTTGATTCTAAATTCTTCTTTTAACTTTTCATGAGTTATATTTCTTTACCACAGTACTGTAGTCATTGTTAAGTGGACGATTTTTACTCTTAGTTTTATATTTGCTTGAGCAATTTTTTTTTAAAATTAAATTATTTAAAAGAAAATCTTTGAATCTACGTAATGCCTTTAGTTCTTGAAATTAGTTAATATGGTTTCCATAGTCTGAAGATTTCTTTTTCGTTGTTGAAAACATGTGAACAATACTATCTAATATTGATCTTGGACATACTTGAATAGATATTAGTGATTCCGAAAATGATTGGTTACTTCAATAATAGTAAAAAAACGAAAAAGAAACTACGATAAATAAAAGAAAATGAGTGTTAATTTCATATATAATTGCTGAACATATGTTTTGGACTGTTTCACTTAACTGGGTTCATAACATTAACAAGAAAAAAAAAATTGTTTTTGGGCTATTGTTTAGTAGTTATATTGAATACGCTAGAATGCTTCAAGTGTGCTTTAGATTAATCAAATTATCGTGGTTGCAGACACGTTCGCGTGACATGATTACGACAAGGTGTAATAGTGGTTAGAATGATCAACGGCCTAGATTAGAAGGGGTAGGTGGATCAGTTTAATGAAATTGGATTTGGGCCGGTTTAATTTACAATTGGTCAGGGTTCAATTGGGTTCAATTGGGGTTAGAATTGGGTTATAATTTGAAATAAATTGGGCCATTATTTAAATAGCCAATTTTCCCTATTTAATTTATAAAAAATAATAAACTAATTTTTAAAAATAAATTAAAGGTACTAAAATGATTTATGACACAAAATTAATTATATAAAAATACCGGACTTAATTTTATGAATATAAATGCAGTTAAATCTTAAAAGAGGCTAATATCGTAATTATATGCAATTTAGTTTTAAAAATTCTAAATAAATTTATAAAAATATGCAAAAAATTTCTTGGCTATATTTTAGTATAGATATAAAATTTCAACAAGTGAATCACCAAAATGATAATTTTTGAAACAATTATTGGATTTTTTGTGGATAAAATAGGAGAATAAATAGATTTAAAAATCTTTTAAAATTAAGAAAAAGTAATGAAACACTTGGATATACTTATATATACATACATATACCATTTTGAATTTATTTTGCATATTGAAAATATATAGGGAAAAATTGGGTGTCAATAGCTGCCCCCCTTAACCCGGGAATGATGAAAGAGTTTTCGGGTAAAGATATGATGGCCAATTTTGACCGAGAGAAACGGTTTAGGAGAGGTTCAGGCTGCACCCTAGCTTCTGAACTGTCTGCATATCCCTGGTTTTATAGTAATCAGGCCATATGTAATTCAGAATTCGTCGGCGAAGTATGCCGAGGGGTATTTTCCAAGAACGGACGCGATATTTTGGGTTGGTCGAGTGAGTGGCTTACTGGAATGGTTACTGGGACGACTGTTGCATGTCAGTTTTACCTGCAAATAGAAATAATACTAACGTATATTGTGCATGAAATTAGACATGATGCAAGTTCCCGTTGGACCATGAATGTTGTCTTCGGATGGTTAGGATGATGTCTTTAGACCATGACGTCCTAGGCCATGAAGAATGTAATAAAGGATTCATAGGCTATGAAATAATGCTCTCGAGCTATGAAAATGATGCCTCCGAACCATGATGCGTTTGAATAATGATATGCAAAAGATTGAAAGGGATCCTCAGGCCATGACATGGTGTTCTCGGGCTATGAGGATGGTGTCTCTAAACGATGACGCCTTTGGATAAGTTGGCGATATTTCAGCCCATGAAGGATGCAATAGCATGTGGCGATCTTTCTGCCGTGCAATGTGGCGATCTTTCAGTCGCGCAACGTAGTATGAGGTGATCTTTCAGCCATGCAGATGTAGTTTGTGGCAATCTTTCAGCCATGCAATGTAGTATGAGGCGATCTTTCACCCATGCAAATGCAGTATGATGCGATTTTTCAGCCATGCAGATGCAGTATGAGGCGATCTTTCAGCCCATGAAATGCAGTATGAGGCAATATTTCAGCCCATGAAATGCAGTATGAGGTGATCTTTTAGCCATGCAGATGCAGATGGAGACAACGTTTAGTCTCGGAAGGCAGAATGGTAGTCTTATGCAATGCAAAAATGCAGATGGAGGCAGTGTTTAGTCTCGGAAGACAGAATGGTAGCCTTATGCAATGTAGAAATGCAGATGGAGACAGTGTTTGGTCTCGGAAGGCAGAATGGTAGCCTTATGCAATGCAAAAATGCAGACAGAGATAGTGCTTAGTCTCGAAAGGTAGAATGGTAGCCTTATGCAATGCAGGAATGCGGATGGAGACAGTGTTTAGTCTCGCAAGGCAGAATGGTAGCCTTATGCAAGAAATAAAAAGGCAAATTGTAACAGAGCTTCCTTAGTTGATAGCGGATTGCGAAAATGATGTGTGTGGATAGAAAATGTGGGTAAATGCAACGATCTTAAGAGTTGTATTCCTGAACAATGTTTGTTTCGTGAGTGTATAGTATGTTTGATGATTTTGCAATCAAAGTGCATCTCTTGCTATGGAATTTTGAGGGTCCTCCAAAATTCTGCCCCAGTTTAACGGGTTGATGTTTCTAAATGTTGTTTGCGATGATTCAGCTGCAATTGCTTCGGAATTTTGAGGGTCCTCCTCAAAATTCTTCCTAGTTTCCAATTTTGAGGGAAAATGAAAATTTTATTTAATTTTGACCGAACCCATAGGGCTGCCTATGTATCCCCTCTTAAATGGGAACCAGGTCAGGCATAGTTCAATTACATCATGTAGGGGAAACATATAGATTACACATAGTAATGCTTGACTACATCTGAATTAATCGGCTTTGGCCAAACTTCTCTATCCATTTCTGTAGTATGAGGGCTCCTCCTGTCAGAACTTGATGAACCATGTACGGACCTTGCCAGTTGGGAGATAACTTCCCTTTGATTTCCTCTTGATGCGGAAAAATTTTCTTTAACACCAGCTGCCCCGATGTGAACTGTCTTGGCTTGACCCTTTTGTTGAAGGCTCTAGATATTCTGTTCTGATAAAGTTGACCATGGCAAACTGCATTCATCCTCTTTCCGTCTATAATAGCCGGTTGCTCATAACGACTTTTCACCCATTCTGGGTCATCGAGCTCAGCTTCCTTTATGATCCTTAAGGAAGGAATTTCTACTTCGACGGGAATAACGACTTCTGTACCATAAACCAGCATATAAGGGGTTGGCCCGGTTGATATGCGGGATGTGGTGAGATACCCTAATAGAGCAAATGATAACTTCTCGTGCCATTGTTTATGCTTTTTTATCATTTTCCTCAATATCTTGTTGATGTTCTTATTAGCGGCATCTACAGCTCTATTCATTTGAGGCATGTAGGCTGTGGAATTCTTGTGTATGATCTTGAAAGTTTCACACATACCTTTCATTAGGTCACTGTTGAGATTGGAGCTATTATCAGTGATGATCGACTCTGGGATAACGAATCTACACACAATGCGGTTGCGAACGAAGTCTGCCACGACTTTCTTAGTCACTACCCTGTAAGATGCTGCTTCGACCTATTTGGTGAAGTAGTCGATTCCTACTAGGATAAATATGTTTCCGTTGGAAGCAGCAGGCTCGACTGGTCCAAGGACGTCCATTCCCCAAGCGGCGAATGGTCATGGTGAGCTTGTTATGTGGAGCTCGCTCGGAGGCACTTTTATCATGTCTGCATGAATCTGACAGCGATGGCATTTTCGGACATACTGGATACAATCTGTCTCCATAGTCATCCAAAAATAACCAGCCAGGAGTATCTTCTTTGCTAAAACAAAACCATTCATATGTGGACCGCATGTCCCAGCATGAATTTCCTCTAGCAGCTTGGAAGCTTCTTTTGTATCAACACACCTTAATAATCCCAAATCAGGGGTCCTCCAATGCAGGATTCCTCCGCTGTGAAAGAAGTTGTTAGACAACCTCTTAAGTGTGTGCTTCTAAGTATGATTGGCAAGCTCCGGGTACTCTCCTTTCGCCAAATATTCCTTGATATCATGGAACCAAGTTTTTTCGTCTGCTTCCTCTTCAACATGGGCACAGTAAGCTGGCTGATTATGAATTTTCACTGGAATGGGATCAATGAAATTCTTATCGGGATACTGTATCATGGATGACAGGGTAGCCAATGCATCGGTGAATTCATTCTGGATCCTGGGAACATGTCGAAATTCTGTCTTCGTGAACCTCTTTCTCAACTCCAGTACATGATGCAAATACGGGGGTATCTTGGAGTTCTTGGTTTCCCACTCCTCTCGTGCCTGATGTATGCATAAATCTGAATATCCAATTATTAGCAGCTCTTGAATGTTCATGTCAATGGCTATTTTGAGTCCCAATATGCAAGCTTCATATTCGGCCATATTGTTGGTGCAGGGAAACCTGAGCTTGGTGGATACTGGATAATGCTGACCGGTTTCTAATACCAAGACTGCTTCTATGCCAACTCCTTTCAAGTTTGATGCTCCATCGAAGAACATTTTTCAACCATCATAGGATTCTGTAATATCTTCTCCTACGAATGCTATCTTTTCATCCATCTAGATCCGATGGTAACCGAAAAAACAATCCATGAATGACTGCAGTTCATGTTTGGCACAATTTTCAATCAAGATGTGTATCTTCGGCAAAGGGGAGTCGTCTTTCGAACTGGCCTGATTGAGATCCCGGTAGTCGACACAGACTCTGACCTTCCTGTCCTTATTTGGCACTGGAACTATGTTGGTTAACCATGTCGGGTATTCTACTACCCTGAGAACCTTAGCTTTGACTTGCTTAGTGACTTCTTCCTTGATTTTCGAACTCATGTCAGACTTGAATTATTTGAGCTTTTGTTTTATCGGCGGACATATTGGATCGGTTGGCAGTTTGTGAGCTACAATAGACGTACTCAGACCAGTCATGTAATCATATAACCATGCGAATAGGTCCTCATATTCCTTTAGAAATTTTATGTATTGCTCCTTTTCTGATGGCGACAAGTGAACGCTGATTCGTGTTTTCTTGACATTTTCTGCACCTCCCAGGTTAACAATTTTGTCTCTTCCAGGTTGGACTTAGGTCTGTTCTCAAAGTTCTCAACTTCTTTGACAATCTCCTCTGGTATATCATATTCCTCTGAATCAATTTCTGTTTGTTGCGCTGTCTCATTGCAAATCACAGTCATGGGTTCATTAAGATAAGTAATAGTAATGTTGTATAAGTAAAGTAATGAGAGAAAAATAAGAATGAGGTGTTACAACCCATATTCACGTATGTTAGCTCATTCCATAAGGTAGTTGACATAAATCCATGAAAGGATTATCTTTAAGATGACAAGAAGTTAATCCTATTGGTCTTAAATGATACAAAAGTGTATAAGGGTGGTTAACAAGTNGTTTTAAGGTATTTGAATCATATAGTATCCATATCATAACTCTTGAAGTCAAATGAGTTATGAGACAAAAGTCGACAAAAGTTGTCGCAACTTTGGTTCATAATTTTACTTAAACATTAGGTCAAATTTTACTAAGCTTTTCTCCCAATGTACTTAGAATTATGGAGTGATATAACCATCAAATTGAATATCTATGAGTCTAGTTTCTAACGCATTAAACCATTCGTCGATACGACCTCAAAGTAGAGAGATATTCGCATGTTTGCATGACTGCGCCAAGCACCTCTCTATGGGGCCCACTAAGGCGGTTTAAGACATTTGGATATATATAGGATGCCTCCAATCCGTTTTAAGTCATTTCTTTTCACTATTTTCAGACCTTAGAACCCTAGGAACACCCTCTCAAGGTTCTCTAAAGATTCAAGACCCAAACAAAGGGCAAACAACACAAATCAAGTGTCGGGAATC
>MU714326.1:16800-43435 GCA_026770625.1 Nicotiana glauca
ATATATATATAGTTTCTTGATTGTCTGGTCATCCCATGTTATGTAGGTTCATGCCATCATATTTTATTGTTGGTTGTCCATGATCCATGTCTACCATTTATATTGATCTCCTTAGCCCTAAAAGATAATAAAGAAGGTTAGATAAAATGTACGTTGGTGCTCGACAAGTATGGTCGGGTGCTAGTCATGGCCCTCCAGTTTGGGTCGTGACATGAGTGTTGATTCATAAGAAAAAGTCGAAATGCTTTTGATAAATTTCATAATTGTTTTGAACATTGAAGATCTTATTTCGGGAATAAAAAGGCAAAGAGAAAATCATCTAGTAAATAAAAATAGTGCATGATGATTGCTTTAGCCTTGCTACCCCGAGGCTTGCCGAGCTTTGGTTGTTCTAATAGTCGAGTTATTGAGGCGTGCTCCTCTGCTTACAGCCTTCCTCCCCCTCCTCCTGAAGGAAAACACAGCAATCCATATCATTGTCCTCTAAAAATAGGTTTTTCACAGCTGCGAGTGCCTCTTCTTCGTCTTTCCTATAGACGACGTTAGTCTGTTGGAAAGTCTGCTCTAAATGTGGTATCGGCTGCTCCAATGGATAGTAGGGACCACACCATGGCAGCGACCAGTTGTTGAACTCTTCCCAAGTGTATCGTATCCCAAGCCAAAAGTGGTGCCATGCTTCTTGAGTGTTATGGGTTTAGCTATTCCTTGGAGATTTTTTCCGAGTCCTTTGCCAGGCTCGTACCAACTCCAATTCAATGTATTCTCGATCATGTTATCCTAGAACTTGTATTTGTCGACATTATTTACCCGCTCGATGTGGTGGTAGGTCTTTCCACCTAGCTTTCTTCTCCCTCCGATTGCTGGAATGGTCTGACGACTGTATATGGGGCTGCTACCGTCGCTCTGAATGATCACCTCCTGATGATTCCATTCGAATTTTACTGCCTGGTGTTGTGTTGATGCTACGGCCCCAGCAGCGTGAATCCATGGCCTTCCCAGCAGCAAGTTGTAGGATGCGGGCACTTCTATTACTTGAAAATCAACGTCGAACTCGGTTGGTCCCATCTATAGACACAAGCTAATCTCACTGATGGTAGACCTCTGAGACCCATCAAAGTCTTTCACGTTGATTGCTCATTCTTTTATCTAGTGCAGCCCTTTGCCCAATTTCTTGAGTGTTACTAGAGGACAGATGTTAAGGTTGGAACCCCCGTCGACCAGGATCCTGGTGATGAAATAGTACTCATATTGCATTGTGATATGTAGGGCTCTGTTGTGACCCAGCCCTTCAGGTGGCAGCTCGTCCTCATAGAAGGTGATTTTATGGCTCTTTAATACCTGTCCTAGCATATTAGCCATTTCCCTGCCAGTGATGTTGCTTGGTACGTAGGCTTCACTCAGCACATTTAGCAGAGCATTTTTGTGTGCCTTGGAATTCTGCAGCAGTGAGAGGATGGATATCTGTGTTGGTGTTTTTTTTAGCTGGTTGATGACTGAGTACTCTTTGGCATGTATTTTCCTCCAAAGGCCGTCTGGACCTGTCTCAATAATCGGTAACCGGTTGGAGCCTTGGTGGACTCAGTTAGCTACTCAAGGGTACAGACTCTCCCCGTTCTTGTCATCCCCTGTGCTGCAATAGTCTCTCCGAACCTGACCTTGCCTTTTCTCCCAGCCTCGGTTGTGTAATCCCAGGGTATAACTTTTGTGTGGAATGACGACATGATGGACATCACCACTGGGATTGGTGTGGCCAGCTTTACTTTGAATGGGACATGTTCTTTGGGTGGCAAAACTGCAACTTCAAATGGTGTTGGTGCCTGACGCTTCTTCGAACTCAAGATGGATAGACACATCTACCTCAGTGACCTCAGATGGTTGGATCTGGACTATGATGGGGTTGAGAGTAACTGCTAGCTTCTTTGGTTCATCGCCCTCTGTATCAACCCGAAGGATTCCTCGGGATCCCAATCATCCTCCACTTCAATCATGTGAATACCTCCACCCTTATGGTCCAGCAGAGGGTTGTCGCAAATATTTGGGGCGGGTTCCTTTGCCACAATAAAATTATTATCGATCAGAGACTGGATCTTGTCTTTTAAGGAATGACATTCATCGATGGTATGCCCTTTCATGCCAGAGTGGTATGCACAGGATTTGTTTGGGTTAACCCACTGAGAAGGGTTCTCAGGGGTTATAGCAGGGATGGGGGTGACATAACCGGCGACTTTGTGTCTCTCATATAGTTGGTCAATGAGTTCAGCAATGGCTGTATATTATTTGGGAGGCGTGCGGTCAAAATTTGGTCGAGGTCTAGGGAAGTTCTGACGGGCAGGAGGTGACTGATAGTGGGATGGTTGAGCATTATAAGTTTGGTAGACATGTGCGGGTTGAGAATATCTGGGCGAAGCAGGCTGATATATGGATGACGGAGATGGTTGATAGGCGGGTGGTGAGGGTGCTTGATAGTTTGGGGTATGCTGATATGTGAGTGGAGGTGTTGGGTAGGTTTGGTACTTGATATGAGATTTGGTCCTTTATGCAACCATCACGGCTCCTATGTCCTTCTTTTGGGACACACCACCTGACTGCAAGGCCTCATTTGTATCTTATAAGGCCTCAAAGTTTGTAACCATACCGCTCTTAATGCCTTCTTCAATTCGTTCCCCCTATTTGATAATGTCAGAAAATTTGTGGTTCTTGATCATCATTAGTCGTTCATAGTATTGTGGGTTTTGGGCCCGGACAAAGAATTTGTTCATTTGTTCCTTCTCTAAGACAGGTCTAACCATAGCAGCTTCGGACCTCCAGCGAGTAGCATACTCGTGAAATGTTTCTGTAGGCTTCTTCTTTAGATTCTGAATATAGAACACATCTGGCGCATTCTCTGTGTTAAACCTGAACCTGTCCATGAAGTCGGTCGCCATGCCTACCCAGCTTGACCATTTCTTTGGATCTTGGCTAATGTACCAAGATAGCGCATCTCCTTTTAGGCTCCTCATGAACAACTTCATGTGGATTCTCTCATCTTTCCCTACCTCAACCAGCTTGTCACAATACATCCTCAAATAGACCCTTGGATCGCCTGTACCATTAAAAATCTCGAACTTCGGAGGTTTGTACCCCTCGAGCAGTTCGACATTGGCCTGTATGCAGATATCTTCATAATTCAGCCCTTCAATTCCCTTGTTTCCTTCAACGCCTTGAATCCGGCTAGTCAATTTCTTAAGTTCTTCAGCGAGGTTCCTGATGAGCAAATATTTATCATTAGACTCAGGTGTACCTGAGATGGGTTGGGTGGAGAGTGGCATGGTCTCCTCATAGATGGGGATGTTATGGTGGGTGTGGGAGTGGTCATTTGTGGAGTTTTGCAGTTCTGAGAGAAGTAACGGGGTGTTGTTTGAGGTATGGCAGGTGTTGCATTAGGTTTTTGGTGGAATAGTATGAGGAGTGGGATGATTCTGTTGCTTCGGGATGTTTTGAGGTAGTGTATGGTTTTGAGTATTGGGAAAGGTGTGCTGAGCGAGAATGACAAGCTTGCTAGGTTTTGAACCTGGTCGAACTCTCCCTGGAACTTCAACAATTTCTGTTCAAGCCGGGATACATTTTCCTTAGGAACCTGAGTACCATGACCATTAGTGAACTCTACTCGGTCAGTTTAATTCTCCTGTCTGAAGTTGTTCAAATCTTCCATCTTGCCTTTGTTCTTGTTTTTGATAGGACTAAGAGGAGAAGTGGGTGGAGGGCCCCTGGATCTCATGGAATATGATGATGTTGCCAGAGTGCACGAACTAACCTTTGGAGAGGGGAATAAAAAAACAAAAGTAAAAACAAAAAGGTAACCAAGTTATTCAATATTATAAAAATATTGCAATATTTAAACACGTAGTGCAGGAATGTAAAGCGTGTCCTACTTTGGGAACCTCATTGTGCTCGAGGTAGGCCTAGCAGCAAGTTGATTTGGAGAACTTAGAATGCTAAATGTTTCATTTTATTGATAAAAAATAGACAAATCCCAAAACGACACTAAATAAGAATGAAATAAAATCACTAACGGCCATTGGCCTTATTATATTTTATAAAGCAAAAAGATAAACTCCTATCTATTTGGTCCTAGAAGCAACCTCCCCAGATTCGGCATCCTTTGCTCCGTCGAACTGCTTTCCCAACTCGCGAATTCCCAGCAATAGGTGGGCCCTAGCCAGATATCCGCTTTTGGGTCCTTCAGCATTTTGGCAGTCTTCGACCCTCTTAGGAAACTTTCTTTCTAACTCCACTATGCCTCGCTCCAAGTATCCCAGACCCTTGTTGGCAATGACAGTCATGTCTTTCAATTCCTCAATTAAATTCTGGTTAGATTCTTTTATCTCGCGGTGCTCGCTTTTACATTCTCGGATTCTCTTGCGTATTTGACCTATCCCTCAGCCCTTTCATCTATAATCCTGTGACCTCGAGCAAACCCTGGTTGGCCCAGACCATCATGGTTGTCTTCCAACCAACCTGAGTAAAAAAAAGCGCAACTAGCATGATACCTGTCTATCTCGATGTTATCTCTCCCCATTATGATCTTGCAGTGCCACATATGTTGTGCTAGGCACTTGTAAGGACTATCATCCTCTTGGAAGTCAGCTCGGAAATGACTCATCTTGTCGACCCTGGGTATAACCTGCTTCCTACTAACTTGCCTCATAACCCGAAGCGGGACGTAAGAGTGTGTCCCCCTAAGACCAATCAATATCAGGAAAGGTGTGTCTCTTGATCGCGAAATGAATTCCTCCGTTGGAAACCATTCGAACATCCACTGAAGTTGCTCCTCGGTTAAATTATCAAATATTTCGACCCATCCTTTAGCATTCTCTGGCTGAGCAAACATGTTGGGGATGTAATTCATTCGCTTTGGGTGATCGAAAGAGATATGATCATCCCAGTCCCTACGCCGTATTTCTTGTCAATATTCACCTTTTTGGAGATGTTCCATTAGCCTGAGTTGGAGTAATAGATTGCAACCTTCGAAGTGTTTTGCCCCTTGCTGACACTTCTCTAAAGCTCGGTATATGTCTGAAACAATCATGGGTACGATGTTGAACGCCTGCCCATCAATCATTTCCATTAGAGTTTTGGTTACTATAGCTAGCCTGGTATGGATCCTTGCTTTCTTCATTGGAAACACGACCAGCCCCAGGAAACAAAATATGAAGACGAAAACTCTGCGATAGATGTGTCCCAAAGATGTGATGGCAAATTCACCAGAGTAGGTACAGTAAGATTTGCTATGACCGTACCTTTCATACAAGTAATCAAAAGGAATGTATGAATCCTTCAAGCATGTTAACTCTGGATTATTCTTCAAACCCATCATTTTAAGGAAGCCCCTACCTTTGCGGTTCTCAGGCATTAGCAAACCCGGAGTTTCCCACACCAAACTGGCCAATCCTCCTACTTCCTCTAGAAAGGGTGTCATTTCAATGTCCCCAAAGCGGAACATAACCCTTTCTCAATCCCAAAACAGTGTGGTAGCTTCTATGATCTTGTTATTGGGTTTGATTTCCAGGAGGGAAGGTAGATTTCCTAGATATTTTTGGACAAGATTTTGATCACTAGAGTGAAGATATTTCCACCAGCTTAGCAGTCTTGGGTAGATGTTGGTAACCATGCCGAATCTGGGGATTTTGTGCCTCATTATCTGTAAAATAGAAGGGTTAGACCCTACCCCCACCAGACTCGACTATTTAACATCAACAATTAACATTAAGCATTTAGTTCTCCAAATAAATGCACAGAACGTGATGATGTACTTTTGGGTTTAGGAAACCCGATGGAGTTTGGATAGGGCTATCTTAGAGGATCATTATGTGTACAACATAACTGATCCGGCTAGGTTTGACCATGATTCATGCACAATTTAAATGGAGTAAGGTTTCTATAGGGTTTTAGACTGGTACCCTTGAGCGGACAACTCAAGGGGGAAGGCTTGGAACTGTCGACTGCACCGCTGATCGACTAGTTTTACCACAAATATGTCTTTCCTAATTTAGGGGATAATCATATAGGAAGAGCACAAGCACTGATTATAAGCGCTGCTATAGTATTTGTTTTGGAACGAGTGGAGTATGGTGTGGACCATGATTATGCAATAATAAAAAAGAAATCATGTTGATAAGTATTTGCACATTAAGGAAGTGATAAATATAGCAGTTTCATAATTTAAAGCAATAAAGGAAAGAAAACAAGGGAAACATGTCATTTTTGCTTTTAAAGAAGAAATTAAATGCTAAAGGAAATTTAAACAGATAATTGCACATAGAGAGAGGTACAAATTCACAAGAATAAGCTGAAATGGTAAAAGCCTAAAATTCCCCAGCGGAGTCGCCATACTGTCGCGCCCCCATCTTTGCATCGGGAGATCGAGTTTATGATATTTGGGTATGGGACAACTCGTTCCTTTTGGGAATTGAGTTTTGCATTTTTTGAAGAGTCGCCACCTAATGATTTATGGTGCATTAGGACACCTATGAGGTTCACTTTCGAGTTTGTTTGATAACCAGAGATAGGGTAAGGGTATGAAATTATCCTAAGGGGAAGACGTTAGGCACCCCTCAGGATCCACTAGTGTGGTTCCCGGCCAGACAATTATTTGTGAATTTGGTGCAATTAACATGTAAATAGATAAGGCTCAAATAATAGGGGATTTTAATACACAAATGCTTGGAAGTAAAGTAGAGCAATCATTAAAAGGCTGATTTTTGAAAAGAAGTCATAATGCTTTAAAGGCAAAGAAAGGGAGGGGGGGTCCTAGGTTTATTTATAATATGGATCACATCAATGCAATACCCAGTAATCACTCCTCAAAGAGGTGCCACACGTGGAATTAGCGCACTGGTTATCATATCCATATCTACCCTTCCCACCCCATTAAGGTACTAAAGCGCGGATTGGTCTCGACCACTATTGCATGCTATTACCCGTCCAATTCCTATCAGTCTTGGAGGCACTTAGGACTACTAGTCCTAAAGTGGGAGATATTAGGCTGACTTTGTGGTTTCAAAGGTGAAAATGCTAAGGTGACATACAAAACACATAAGACAACACATTAAAAGGGAAAGCACGTAAACACTGAAGGCTCATGTATAACTCCTCAAGCAGAACAACCAAATAGCATGACTCAAACAAAAATCAAAGGTCTGAATCTGAAAAATACTAATGCAAAAGGGGAGTTTAAGTTATTGAAGTAGACAAATTTAATATGTAACTCAAAAAGAAATCTGAATCGGGCCTGCATGCTGGTTGTAGCAACTACTAGTTAACAGAAGCGGGCTCAGTTTATTTATTGTTATTACCTAAGGCTTACCAAAGCGTTTGGGTAAGCTCTTATGAACATGGTATCTATTACTGATTCAGATGTGGCAAAGCAGTAACAAATTTAAAAAAACTAAACGGCTTGAGATCCTATAGGCATGCTTGCTAAACCGTGTCAATGAGAGGAGATTAGGTTACTTAAAAAACTGGTTCAGAATAGACTGATTTTAAATTAGATTAGTTTCAGATTCTGCAGACGATGGTATCTACTATTGCTGATTTTAATCCCCTATAGGCATGATATCTAAATGCTGATTTAAACCCTATAGGAATGACGTCTAGTTGAATGATTTTAACACCTATAAGCATGATATCTAGTTGAATATAGAATGGAAATAGGCAGGATTTTCACTTGGGAATTCCTATAGGCATGATTTCTATACATTATTCTGATTTTAACATTATGAACATGATACATGCTTATAGCCGTTTAGATCCTAGAGCATGATGTCTAAGTGGTAAACAGTGTGCAGAATTTTGAATAAAGTCCTATAAGCAGGTTATCTAGATGTGAAGTTGAATATGCAGAATTTGAAATGAATCCTGTAGACATGGTGTCTAAAATACAGAATTGAACACGAAAGATTTAAAACCAGTCCTATAGGAATGCTTTCTAAATGCAGAATTGAATCATTTAGAACACAAATCCTATAGGCATGTTTTCTACCCTTGAGCATGAATAATTACCCATCCCTTTTCCACTATCCAAACCCCAAATGTTTATTACAAATTATTACAAACTAGAAATAATGAATTACATAAATAAAATATGTAAAAATAGGAAGATACAACCATAGGAAGCCTGATTCTGAATTCCTCTCTGAGTTATAGAACAAAACTCCTCAAATACCACTTGTTTCAAAGCCTTTCTCAGACATGGTTGTGTTAGAGTTCCCTAAGGGTCTTAAAGGACCCCGTGCAGTGCTTACACCCGGGTTCATAGAACCAGATAAAGGTGAGTGCAGTGTGGACGGGCCAGCCCTTATGTGTCTAAGTTCAGAGGGAGCTCATGGGTCCCAAGGCAAGGCTCACACAAGAGGGGTAGAACTTAAGTCTAAGAATATGGTGGAAGTGCAGGAATAGAAATTTAAAAAACTGAGCGGAGAAAGGAAGGGTTAAGGGATGATGGGAAAACAGTAGTAGTAAAGCGCATAGTTCATATTTCATACATAGGGGTCAGGGGTTTGGGAATATATTGCAAAGAGCATATACCCTTAGGCAGTGATTAGATTTGGGCATGCACAGCAATAGAGGGTGATGGAATACCTATAAACCAATCAGAACACACAACATATAGAGGGGACATGGAGGTTATGATCCCAGGGGATCAGGTTCAGGTCATGCACATCAATGTCCAATGATGTCATGCCCAAACCAACCACATATACCAAAAACATTGGGAGTTTAGGATCCATAAGCCATAATAAGTGACTGGTAGAATTTATAAGAAAACATTAATTCAGAATAGAAATGGCAGATTACAACACGCTTAACAATGGAACTTGATTAAATACAAATAGGAAACAAACAAGGGTGCAGGAAATAGTAAAGAAATATGTTATTGTTGATGCTGAAAATTAGTTAGAACATACCAGTAAAAATGCAAATATAGAGAAAAAGTAAGCAAGATTCCCACAGCCTAGCCTTGGCTTTCATCCGGCTAGGTAAGGCAGCAATACAAGTAGCAACAGAGAAAAGAGAGAGATTTTAGTGGAGTGTGTGTCTGAACTCAAGTATTTTATTCCTTGTGTTTGTTTTTCGTCTCTGTTTGAAACTAAAAGGAGGTGGGTTTTTATAGCTTTGAAAACATGTGAGAAATAAGGCAATAAGTAAAGTTCAATACAAATATGGAAACAATCAATAGTGAGAATCAATCAACCAACTGATTCCCCTTTAATTGAGGAATCACTTGTTTAACGGGGCTAACAGATTCAAAATAAGGAAAGAAAATCAATTTATAGGCAGACTGATTATTACCATTAAAGAAGTAGTAAAACATTAGGTAAGCAATCAATTCCAAGTACAGAGATACACTTATTTTGGGAAAAAGATTCAGTAAGACAAAATAAGGAAAGGGATCAATTACTTTAACAGGCAAGTAAAATTAGAGTTCACAAAAGAGAAGATCAGTCCCAAGATTGAAAATCTTGGATATACTTATATATACATACATTTTGAAGTTACTTTGCATATTGAAAATATATAGAGAAAAATTGGGTGTCAACATATATTTTGACGTCTCCAATAGCTCCTTTAAGCCTTTCACGATTTGCGTGCATAGTTCGGGTATTTTTCCGGAAGGCTTTTATGTTAAAAACTGATAAAATATAAATTTTGCTTCAAAAATCTATTTGAGTTGACTTTGGTCAACATTTTGAGAAAACGGACCCAGATCCGTATTTGGATGGTCCCGGTGGGTCCATATTATGATTTGGATCTGGGTGTATGTCCGTAATCGAATTCGAAGGTCCCTAGCTCGAGTTATTAATTTTGTCGAAAATTGAAAGTTTAAAGGTTTAATGATTTTTAAGAATTGACCGATGTTTGATTTTATTAATACCGGGACCTTATTTTGATTCCGGAGCCCGGCACAGATCTATTACTATATTTATGACTTGTCTATCAAATTAGGTGAGAAACAGAGTTTGTTTGACATAGAAGTTTTAAATTTTTTTGAAAATTTCATTTAATTTGGTGTCCAGTTCGTATTTCTAGGCATTATTTTGATATTTTGGTCGTGCGAGCGAGTTTGTATGAGATTTTTGGACTTACGTACATAATTGGTTTGGAGCCCCAAGGGTTTGGGTGAATTTCGGATAGGCTACGGATGGTTTTAGACTTAGAAAATCTGGTGTTTCCTCAGTTCAGCTATCATCTGGTTTCCTTCTTCACGATCGCGATGGTACTCTCGCGATCGGGAAGAGTAAACTGGGCTGGGTGGGTTTTTCTTGTACGCGAATGCGATACACCGATCGTGAACGTAGAGCACTAGGTTGGCCTTCTCTATATGAACGCAGCCAGTCACACGCGAACGCGTATTTTATGGAGGTGGGGGTAGGGAATCTGGGTTAACTCTATGCGAACGCGAAGGTTAGGCGGGCTATACCTTTGCGAATGCGTGGAGTCTCCCCCCATCGCGTAAGCCAAACATGCTCTTCTCTTTGTGAACGCGATGAACACCTGATGCCAGTGATTAAAATAGTCCCAAAAACGAAAATTTTCCCATTCTTTCAAAATTTCAAAACTAGAAAACCCTAGAGGCGATTTTCTCAAGAGTTTTTCTTCCCCAATTTGTTGTTAAGTGATTCTAATCTACTACCTTTCAATTACCCATTATATTTCATAAGATTTTCACTTAAAATCTAGGATTTTTTGTGGTAGAAATTGAGGGTTTGGATAGAATTAGGGATTTTTGTAAAACTAGAATTTGGATCCTAAATTAAGGTCGGATTTCGAAATAAATTATATAACCGGGCTTATTTCTGGCTTATTTCTTGAGGTTGTAGCTATTATCTTCAGTTGACTGTCTTATTTTGTTCCGCATTTTCTTTTCTGTCTTTATTATATACTGCGTGCAGGTTGTTGTGTAGCTGACTTGCCTTAGCCTTGCCACTACTTCATCGAGGTTAGACTCGGCACTTACAGAGTACATGGGGTCGGTTGTACTCATACTACATTATGAACTTCTTGTGCAGATTTTGGAGTCGGTCCTAGCTGTAGTTATTAGCGTGCTCTGATTGGATTGCTTGTGGAGACTTGAGGTACAGCTGCTAAGCTCCCGCAGCTCCTGGAGTCCCCGTCCCTTTTTATTTAGTTGTGTACTTCCCTTTTAGATAGCTTTATGTTATTTCAGACCCTTATTTGTACTATTCCGGTAGCTCGTGCACTTGTGACACCGGGTCCAGGGTTGTATAAGACGTTTGGCAGTTTTAGCTTCCGCATTTATACTTTGGATTATTTCAGTTCTTTCTCATTATTTAATTTAAACTGTTAAAAATGGATAAACTATTCTAAAGTTTGCTTGACTAGCAAGTGAAATATTAGGTGCCATCACAGTGATGATGGGAATTCCGGATCGTTACATAAAAGTACAATTAAAAGGAACTATAGTATATTTTTAGATATTATATGAGGGAGAAGTAAAATCAGAAAATTAACTAAAAAAACAATTAGGAACAAGACGGAGGTTTGAAGTGACAAATATCATAGGTAGGACTCAAAAGACATATGATCATTGAGTAAATTATTATAAAATGATCGAATGAATCGCGCTACTGAGGCTGCTAAGGCAGAAAAGTTTAGCTTTGACATTTTTAATGAAAGGTTTGGTAGTTGATTAACAGCATACCTTATGATGATTATTTTATCTTTTACAATACATAAAAAAGGAAGAAAACAGTAATATAAAGGATACAAATGTGGAGGAAACAGTATATATATATTTTTTTTCTGGAAAAACCGGTATATTCTTGAATACAAAGAAAGCTCAAAATTGTTAATGTTATATAGTAAAGTGGAGTAGTTTGTAGTCTTATTCAAATACTGGACAAGGTTAGTTGAACAAGGAAACGAATAAATAAATAAATAAAGCAGCCATCGCCATAAATTTGTCTTTTTGTATTTTCCTGAAGTAGCTAAACGAAGAAAATGAATATTCTGCCTATAACCTTCTCTTGTGTGTGTGTTTGTGAGTTAGTGTGTGTCCATCCCTGGAAGGTTTTAATGCATTAGAGATCGATGCTTCATGGTTTCAGAGATAGGATTTTAAGTCTTTCGGTCCTTAATAATAAAAAGGGCAGTTTATTAGGTTCTAAATGAATTTTAATGTGTGTATATATAAAAATTCTTTTAAGACAAATACTGTTAGTATCCTGTATTTGTAAAATAATTTTAGAGAAAATAAAATAACATATAAACAGAAATATAAATGAAACAGAAGTTAATCGGCACCTAATGCTTATCAGCTACTTCAAATCAGCTAATCCAAACAGGTTCTTAATCCCCTCCTAGTACCCAAGGTTGTGTATTATTTCCTCTTAGGATAAAACGAATTACACACTTATGTAGTTGTACTTCAAACCCCCAGTGTTTCAGCGAACACAAAATTCGGCAGCAAATCATACTTACTGTTGCTTTTTTTTTGAAGTTAAAACAATGTAGAAGAAATGAGGAGAACTTAGAAAATCGTATGGAAAATCTAAGGGAATGGACTGGTATTTATAGCCAATGTTGAGCTCAAAACTGAAGAGGTGCAACTCTTCAGAATGGCTGTTTATGTAAAACGACCATAACATAAATGTCTATTTATGCAACAATAAACCGGGAATTGAGAGGGAAGTTAATTATCAGTTACAAAATCGAAAAACTGAAAACGGATAACGGAAAAAACGTTTAATGTTTCCACTGGATTTAATATTAATATTCCGTTGGATTTCTGTTAACATTTGCTATTAACAAATAAATTTGGTCCAAAAATTTAATCAATCAATTGATCATTTGAAAAAATTCAAATCTGAATCCGAAGTCGAGTCGAGCCGAGCCGAGCCGAGCGAAGATGACAACGGCGCGAGGCTTGCCTTCTTCTTAAATCTTTAAGAGCCAGAAGAAGTGCAATTGTATATATACCCATCAAATATTTTTTCCTCTTCCAATATGGGACAATGTCCTTTGTCAAGGAGAGAATCTCAAATGAAACTCAAATATTTTATTTTCCTTCATTTTTTCGTTCACCCTCTTTTAAGCCTAATTTAGCTTAAAACCTCAACAATCCCCCACATGAATGGAAAATGGCTATATCACGAAAATATGCATGAAAACTGTGTGATTCGCAAGCAAGGATTAGTTGCATATAGGTAAGTAAGTTTCCTTTTGAACTTTCCTCAGTGAACTTATGTCGGATATACTCGATCAATCGGTAGAATGGATATCTTTAACCGTCGAACTTTGGTGTATACCTAGACAACCATAAGTCATACAACCAACACTTAACCATATTTGGTTCTTCTTTTTGTGTTTGTTTCAGCCATGAACACCTCCTGGTTTCATAAGTGCGCAGAGAACTGGCCTTATGAAATTCTCCTTGAAGCGGCTAACACTTCACACTTACATAGGTCATTCCTAAACGTGTCATCCCGTAGATACACTATTTGATATACCTCGTATCAAACTTAAAAATCACTAAAAAGCCTTAATGATTTATCCTTGGTACTGAACATTGTCTCATCACGAGAATGGACCAAAATTTTAGTTGACAATGTTGAACTGTCATTAATGACTTTGTTTGACCTCCTTGAACCTAGATCTTGGGATCTCTAGTCTTCAATGTAGAGTTACCGCCACAACAATTTGTTCTCTTCCATAGTCCCATTTCCCTTGATGATTTCTCAACTACCTCTCTAGTTAGGCGTTTTATAAGTGGACCCGACACATTATCGCTTGACTTTACATGGTCAATCGTGATAATTCCTCTAGAGAGTAATTGCCCAACGGTTTTACGTCTTCATCGTATATGAAAAGATTTACCATGATAGGTAACGCTTCCAGCCTTTCTAATTCCCGCTTGACTATCGCGATGAATGCATATTAATGCCAACAATTTGGGCAAAAATGGAATGTTTTTCAAGAAATTCCGGAGCCATTCAACTTCTTCACCGGCTTTATCTAAGGCTATGAATTCAGGCTCAATACAAGTTTGTTTGGACGACTTCCAAGATACCACTCCTCCGCCAATAGTGAATACATATTCACTTGTGGACTTAGAATCAGTTGAATAGGTGATCCAATTTGCATCACATTATCCCTCAATCACTGCAGGATATTTACTGTAGTGCAAAGCAAAGCCCTGGGTATGTTCTAAATATCACAAAATTTGTTTCACTGCCATCCAATGAGATTGACCAGGATTGCTCATGTATCGACTCAATTTACTTATAGCACAAGATATATCTGATCGTGTACAATTCATGATATACATTAAGCATCCCAACACACGAGCATAATCCAATTGTGATATGCTTTGGCCTTTGTTCTTTGCTAATGCAAGATTCACATAAATTGGAGCCTTTGCAACTTTAAACCCTAAGTGCTTGAATTTTTCAAGTACCATATTAATATAATGAGATTGTGACAATGCCAGACCATGAGGAGTCTTATGGAACTTAATCCTTAGAATTAAATCAACAACCCCCAAGTCCTTCATATCAAACTTGCTAGTTAGCATATGCTTAGTAGTATTTATGTTGGAAAAGTCATTACTCATTATCAGTATATTATCCACATATAAGCAAATAATGACTATGTGATTTGGAACATTTTTAATATACACACATTTATCATATTCATTTATCTTAAAACCATTTAACACTATTGTTTGGTTAAATTTCACATGCCATTAGTTATGTGCTTGTTTCAGTCCGTAAATGGACTTAACAGGTCTACATACCTTCTTTTCTTTACCTGGAACCACAAACCCTTCAGGTTGTTCCATGTATATTTCTTCCTCCAAATCTCCATTCAAGAAGGCCATCTTAATGTCCATTTGATGAATTTCAAGACCATACACTGCAGCTAATGCTACTAACATCCGTATGGATATAATTTTTGTAACTGGAGAGTATGTATCAAAGTAGTTAAGACCTTCTCGTTGTCTATATCGTTTGACTACAAGTCTTGCCTTAAATTATCAATAGTGTCATCATCTTTCATTTTTCTCTTAAAAATTCATTTAGAACCCAAAGGTTTATTTCCCGAAGGAAGATCAACCAACTTTCATGTATGGTTGTTCAATATGTATTCTATTTCATTATTGACTGCTTCTTTCCAAAACAATTATTCCGAAGAAGACATAGCTTCTTTAAATGTTCAAGGCTCATTTTCCAATAAGAAAATCACAAAATATGGTCCAAATGAAGCAGACGTTCTTTGATGTTTACTACGTCTTGGATCCTCCTAATTAAATGTACTTTCTTTTGTTTCTTCCTGAGGTCGTTTAGATTTTTCACCAGTCGACTCACATTCTTTTTTATACGGATATATATTTTTAAAGAAATCAGCATTATCTGATTCTATAACCGTATTATTATGAATGTTGGGATTTTTTGATTTATGAACCAGAAATCAATATGCTTTACTATTGGTTGCATATCCTATGAAAACACAATCAACGATTTTCGGTCCTATTTTTACCCTTTTGGATTTAGGAACTTGCACTTTCGCCAAATACCCCACACTTTAAAATAAATCAAGTTGGGCTTCCTTCTTTTTCATTTTTCATATGGAATGGATTATGTTTTGCTATGGAGTACTCGATTTAGTATCCGATTAGCTGTAATAATGGTTTCCTCTCACAAGTTCTGTGGCAAATCAGAACTTATCAATAATGTGTTCATCATCTCCTTTAATGAATGATTTTTTCTTTCCGCAATCCCATTGGATTGGGGCGTGTAAGGGGCTATTTTTTGATGAATAATTCCATATTCTAAACATATTTCTTCAAAAGGAGATTCATATTCACCACCCCTATCACTTCTTATCATTTTGATTTTCTTGTTAAGTTGCGTTTCAACTTCATTTTTGTATTTTTTGAATGCGTATATCGCTTCATATTTACTATTAAGTATGTAAACATAACAATATAGAGTATTATCGTTAATAAAAGTAGTGAAATACTTATTTCCACCGCGAGATGGTACTGACTTCATGTCGCAAATATCTGTGTGAATTCAGTCTAAAGGATTTCAATTCCTTTCAACTGACTTATAACGATGTTTAACATACTTAGATTCTACATACATTTGACATTTTGTTTTGTTGCATTCAAACTTAGCCAATACTTCCAAGTTAATCATTTTTCGAAAGGTTTTATAATTGACATGACCCAAATATATATGCCATAATTCATTTGGCTCAAGTAAGTAAGACGAAACTGAAATTTTATTCTTATTCTCAACAACCATTACATTCAGCTTGAAAAGACCCTCAGTGAGGTAACCTTTTCCTACAAAAATTTTATTCTTACTTATTACAATATTATCGGATACAAAAACACACTTAAAATTGTTCTGAACAAGAAGTCCAGCAGAGACTAAGTTCTTGCTAGTCATTTTCAAAATATCTTCCCACATCTTTCAATTTGGCCATTGTAGCATTTCCCATAGAAAACGTCTCTTCGGGTCTAACACGAGCATATATAGCAAACGCTTCCCTAACATCATAAACATGGAAAATTGCTCCAGAATTAATCCGCCACTCCTTAGGATTTCCCACAAGGTTGTATTCAGAAAGCATAATACACAAGTCATCAACATCTTCGTGTTTTTTAACCATGTTTGCTTGACCCTTCTTCTTGTCTTTCTTCGGAGCACGACAATCTGTAGATTTGTGTCCCTAACAGCATAAACATGGAGAGTGGCTCCAGAATTAATTCACCACTCCTTAGGATTTCCCACCGGGTTAAATTCAGAAATCAGAAAGCATAACACACAAGTCATCAACATCTTTGTGCTTTTCAACCATGTTTGCTTGACCCTTCTTCTTGTCTTTCTTCGGAGCATGACAATCTGTAGATTTTTGTCTAGCTTTCCCACAGTTGTAGCAATTTACGTTGAACAGTTTCTTGCTTGGGTTGCTTTTCGGTCCAGAAGTCTGCTTCTTCTTTCTCTTATTTTGAGAAGTATCCTCAATAATGTTTGCTCCCATTATTATTGAGTTTCCATGACCTCTCTTTTCAGCAGCTTTGTTGTCTTCTTCGATTCTCAACCAAACAACGAGATCTTCAAGGGACATCTCTTTGATATTTCTATTTCAAGTATTTTTTGAAGTCCTTCCACAAAGGAGGCGATTTCTCAATCATCGCTGCTACTTAGAATGCTTCATTGATGACAAGACCTTCAATAAAAATTCTGTTAGTAAAAATACTAAAATTACTACTTTCAACACCAGTATTAATTTGACTTATACCTTCAGCAAGCAGATCATGAATAATCACTTACAATTCTTGGACTTGGGTAATACCAGACCTGCTATCTATTATTTTGTAGTCCAAACGATAATAAATTTCTTCAACCCGACATCTACAATTTTGTATTTCTTTTCAACCGTAGTCCACAATACTTTTGACGTCTCCACACCACTGTAGACGTTATACAGATCGTCCTCTAGTCTGCTAAAAATATAATTCTTGCACAAAAAATTAGAATGCTTCCACGCCTCAATCACGAGAAAGTGTTCATTCTCTGAAGTTTCATCGGGCAGAACTGGAACATCTTCCTTAATGAACTTCTGTAGACTTAAAGTAGTAAAGTATAAGAACATCTTCTGCTGCCACCGCTTGAGATAAATATCGAAAAAAAATTTGGATTTTTCCGCCAGTGTTCGGTTTGTCGATGCATTAGCAGTCACCATCGGAACAGCCTGGTTCCCATTGTCATTAGTCATTTCTGTAAAAGAATGACACAAACAAATGCTAAAATCACGTAGATTTTAATCTCCAACAGAATAGAAAACTACAAAGGTTTTGATCTCTAAAACAATCAATATAACACTAATATAGAAAATAAATTAAATCCCTTAAGCTTGTTAGTATCCTGTATTTGTAAAATAATTCTGGAGAAAATAAAATAACATATAAACAAAAATATAAACGAAATAGAAATTAATCCGATCCCACTCAATTCACAGTATTTCCTTAAGAAATTTAACCCCCTCCTAGTACCCATGGTTGTGGATTATTTCCTCACAGGATAGAACGAATTACACACTGGTATAGTGGTACTTCAAACCCTAGTGTTTCAGCGAACACAAAGTTCTGTAGCAAATCACACTTACTGTTGCTTTCTTTGAAGTTAAAACAATACAGAAGAAAGGATGAGAACTCAGAAAATCTTATAGAAAATCTGATAGAATGGACTAGTATTTACAGCCAATGTTGAGCTCAAAATTGAAGACACGCAACTCTTCAGAATGGCTGTTTATGTAAACGGTCATAACATAAATGGCTATTATGCAAAAATGAACAACTGAAAACGGAAAAAAATTTAATATTTCCGTTGGATTTAATATTAATATTATTTGTAAATATTTGCTATTACCATTTGGTCCGAAAAATCAATCAATCGATCAATTGACCAAATCCAAATTCGAAGCCGAGCAAGAGACGATGGCGGCGGCAGGAGGCTTGCCTTCTTCTTAACTCTTTAAGAGCTAGAAGAAGTGCAATTGTATATATACCCATCAAAAACCTTTTCCTCTTGCAATATAGGACAATGTCCCTTTGTCAAGAAGGGAATCTCAAATAAAACTCAAATATTTTATTTTCCCTCCATTTCCCATTCACCCTCTTTTAAGCCTAATTTAGCTTAAAACCTGAACAAATATATGATAACTGAACTCTTCCACCCATAAACGGAACTGTAGTTTCACCCCCTTCATTTTATGTGTCCAACGGAACCCATTATTTTCAATTGGATATATGGATTTACATGCGAAAATTTATTAAAATATCAATAAATATCAAATTTTGAACTCATAATTTTATAAGTCCATTAGATTTAGCCGCAACAACTTTCAAAGTTAAACTTATCAAATTTAAATTCTAAATTTTTCCTCCGTGTGCAAGTATATATTACTCCGATTACGATGAAGAAAGAAGTCAATCTCTCGTAAAAGAACAATTGAATTTTTTGTGTGTTTTTGTTTCTTGTTTTCTTTAACAGCCTAGTGATATTTGTCCATTTGTTCTAAGGCTGCTAATAGGCAATGTGACATTGAGTCTGAAATTAAAATAATGGGTTTGGACATAAAATATGTTTATACAGTTAAAAGAAAGAGTTACGTTTCTACATAAAACGCAGTATAATATTGCGTTTTACTTTAACGAAAAGTTAGCCGTAAAAATAAAAAGCAGTATTATACTACGTTTTATTTAATTATTTATTTTTAATAGAAAAATGCAGTATAGTACTCCATTTAAGAAAAATATAATATTATACTGCGTTTTCCTATAAAAAAAATATAACCCCTCCTTCTTCCCCACGACGGAACCAATGGCCATTTTTAAACCCCCACCCCCACCCCCCACCATTTCTGTTGGTCCACCCATCGATTAAAAAAATAATTTTTTGGGCCCCACCCGTCACACAAAAAGTGAAGAGCGTAGGTCCTGCATACAACCCAAGCCTTCGACTCTTGTAGATTCCTTCTTTCGGGGTCAAAATTTCAAATTACCAATATTTCAAAAAAAAAAAATCGAGGTCCGATTTATTTTATGTCGAAACTCGTAGAGCATATGCATATTTGTTTTCTTGAATGTGTTTCCACGTTGACTTATGTTCGCCTGACTGCTGAAGCTTGAAAAGTATTCCCTTGTTCTCTAGGTGGGCGCCTGATTGCTGAATTTGAAAAGTATTCCCTTGTTCTCCAGGTGGACTCCTGCTTGCAATGCTTGAAAAGTATTCCCTTGTTCTCTAGGTGGGCTCCTGACTGCAACAAAAACAAACAAAGAAAATTTTCTGCCCAGTTTGGTGGCTAGGCAAACTTGCGAGTTGTTGCTTAAGCTATTGATACGATGGTGAGAGTAAAACTAAAGACTTGATTGGCATGTATGTCCCTTGTGAGTGAAACTATTTAACTAAGATTTTTATCCTAGGAGAAAATTCATCAGACTAGGTCTTCTGTTATCTTAGGAGAAAGATTCATCAGACTAAGATGCAGACCCTAGGAGAAGATTCATCAGACTAGGCTTTCTATTATCTTGTTATCTTAAGAGAAAGTTTCCTCAGACTAAGATTTTGATCCTAGGAGAAAGTTCATCAGACTAGGGTTTCTATCTTAGGAGAAAGTTTCAGCAGACTAAGATTTTGATACTAGGAGTAAATTCATCAGACTAGGTTTTTGTTATCCTGTTATCTTAGGAGAAAGTTTTATTAGACTAAGATTTTGATCCTAGGCAAATCCATCAGACTAGGACTTTTATCCTAGGAGGAAAAATGTGAAAATCAATGGCAGCATTTTATGCACACTAGCGAGATAGGCAAGGGCAAAGATTTGAGAAACTTCCTTTTTGTCGGCTTTCCTCTTCTTCCTTTTCTTCCTTTCATTTCCTTCCTATTATTGAACTGACTTTCTTCATATTTCAAACAAAGAAAACTTTTGAGTTTAAAATGTGGTGGTTGGTTTGGTGGCCTTGAACTTTGAGGGTGGCTGCCTCTTCACTTCCCAAGAAGATTGATGTCCACTTGAAGACCTTGCTTGTTTCCGGACTAGACCCCTTTCTCTGTCATCCTCATCACATAAAATGCCTCCTCCGTTCGGACCTGATATCCTCTATTTGTTGTATTGCATGAATTGGCATATCCCCAACTTTTATTGCTTCTTCACTCGTCATGATAACTGATTCCCTTCGAAGTTCTTGCTTGTCTATTGGAAAACCACTTTCTTTACTACCCTTGACATGGAGAATACCTCTGATCCGTTCACCAAAAATACTTTATACTGTTTCATTGTTCATGACATGATGTGTACCAAATCTTTCGTGTTTCACCGCAAATACCTTCATCCGTTCACCCCAAACCCTTTATTCGTTGCATTGTTCATGAATTGACATATGCCGGGCCGTTGCATTTTACAAGGATCCTAAAGCATGTTGATTGTTGCCAACTCAGTGTGCCTGTTGTTCTTTCCTGACTTACGACAATTTGATATGCTGGCAAGATCCCGTTTTGTTCAATTGGAAAGCTTGATGGTAGATTTTGAAGTCATTTCTCACTTGTTATGACCAGACAGACTCAAGAGGAAGAAGTAAACAGGACTGAACGAACATAATAGGAAGACAATGAAAGAGAAGATTCCTAACAAGAAAACTACCAATTAGAAACCTATCGGATGTGGATACCGACTATAATGACCTTGTCATGCACCTGCAACCTATTCTTTTTAGCAAATCTGATGTTCGGCTCTTGTTGTACCTCATTTCCGTGAAACTGGGCTTCAACGCTCGGCTTGCCCGATCTAATTCCCAATCCTTATTCGTCTTGTAGTGCCCGAAGGGTTTTCACTATCAAGCCTCTCTCATTTTGGTTTTTCTCTCGTCTCACCGTCGCCTTATGGTTCCCGTGAAGGTTTTCACCAATAAGACTCTCTCATTTTGATTTCTCTCATCTTTCATTGCCTTAGGGTATCCACGAAGGATTTCATCAACAAGACTCTCTCATTTTCATCATTTTTCTTCTTACACCGGAATGTTTGCTTCTTGTACCGGAGTGTGGCCTCTGACATGATTCACCTCTACTTGCTTGATTCGGCATTTCTTGAAGACTGATCAGAAGGTCTTTCTTTGGACCGTAACGTAGGCTTTCGGATGGGGTTAGAAAGAAGGGTATCAAGGCTCAAAACAATTCAACACGGGTTCAAAAATTACAACTTCGGAATCAGATTTCTCACAACCCACAACTTCTGCCCCAGTTTCCTTGTTGGGGACTTTGGGTTTTTGTTTCGGTGTGACTGAACCTCAGAGAGAGGCTGCCTACGTACCCTTTCGAGATCAAGTCAAACGTAGTTCAGGCGACTACTTTTGGTGTTCTTTCCTTTCTTCCACTTTCTTTTCCTTTCTTTTCATTCTTTTCTTTCTCTTTTGTTTTCTTGCTTTTCTCTTTTCTTTTCTTTCTCTTCTCTTCTTTTCTTTTTCTTTGTTTTTTCTTTCTTTTCTCTTTTTCCTCTTTTCTTTTCTTTTTCTTTTTCTCTTCTTTTCATTTCTTTTCCTTTCCCTTTTTTTCACTATTTTTCTCTTGTTTCTCCACCTACTTTCCCCGCTCGGGCTTACGAGTTTTATTATTGATTCCGAAAGAGGGGTATGCAAGAAAATAACTGAGGCTCAAAGGGGTAACAAAGGATAAAGTGTTTGTATAGCAGAATAAAATGCCTTCGTCATTCCAATATCCAAAACATGTCAAGTACAAACTACACAGTTAAACAAGCTGAGGAAAACACACATAATACCTTTTGATTGATTCACGTATTTGCCTTCTGTATTTATCAATTACCTAGAACCATTGGAAAACAATCTCGGTACCATGAACGGTCCCTATAAGCTTGGGGCAAGCTTGCCTTTGGCTTCAAACCGATGCAGCATGATGTATTTCAACGGTGCTTCTTTATGTTCTATCTGCCCCAGTTTCACTTGATTCGGGCTCGAAGTGATCTCAAAATGCCTTTACTTATTTCCCTCGAATGTCCTTACATTGTCAATACTGTTTCATTGCTTCATTACTAAACTGACATTTAAAAACCAGACTGAGAATTATGCGTGCATGTCATGTCACCAGAGCCAGCATGAAAAGAATTGTAAAAGGAGAAGGGAATTAAATAAAATGAACTGGAAATGGCGGGAAACAGAGAATTGCATTAGACTGACGGTGAAAGGGTTTAAACAACAAAACAAGCAAACTAGACTAGTTACAATCTTTGAACAAACCTAGACAGCACTACACAAGCTACTACGACCAGACGAACAAGGCAAAGTGAAAGGATAGAAGGGTTTGATTCCAAGACAATATTCGGATTACAACCCTAAAGTAATCTGGACAATAGAAATGACAACAAAATAAACCACCAAAACTCCAAGAGATGGAGCGTCTTCCTAATTACCCAGCATGGCGTCTTAGCCACTGAATTTCATGCCAAGACTGCTAGAATTTTCACAAGTCCTCATCAAGTTGTTCTGAGCAAACTGCTTCTGGGTTTCTTCTGCTGGCTCATTCTCATGATCAATCATACCCACCATATGCGTCTCATTATGTACATGAGATGGAATTTGGCCAATGTTTGCTATATCTGGACTTTGCACGACAATGTCGCCTGCATCAATAAGCATCTGAATTGCATTCTTCAGATTCCAACATTTCTCTATGTCGTGCCCCAGGGCACTTGAGCAGTATGCGTACTTTTGAGAAACATCAAACTTTGGAGGAGGGTTCGGCGCTTTTATCTGAATCGGCTTCAACATGTCCAGTGTCCTTAACCTCCAGAATAGACTGCATATGATTCTCCCAACGGAGTGAGGGCTTTCTTCTTCCGTAACCTCTCATTCTTAAATGATGGATTGGGCCGAAAACTTGATCCGAGGTGTTTTTCTTAAGCTCGCGGCGGTAGATGGGCATTTTGAGGAGCTGGGTACCAAGAATGCGACGGGCAATTTTTCTGTGGAGAGAAGTAGCATCGGGGAGGGTCATCTAACGCACAAGGATAACCACGGGGACAATGTCAAGGCTGGAAGTGTTGATCAGGAAAACCTATTAGGTCGTCTTTTCTGTTCCTCTTTTTTGCCAACCAAGCTTACTGGTACGTTCTGAATGGCTTACGAACAACTCACGACTTTGCCTGACTTGATTCCTTCTTCTACTGGCTCCCCCATTTTTAACCCATCATTGAAAGGCTTTCCCAGGGCCGGGATCAAATGACTGTAGTAGGTGGGTCCCTGGGCCTGTAGAAAAATCTTAACCATTTCTTCTTCGCTAATCGGGGGACTGGCTCGAGCAGCTCGCTCCCTCCATCTGAGCCCAAACTCATTAAAGCTTTCCCCCGAACTCTTTTCCATCTTAGATAGCGAGGAGCGGTCTGATGTAACACTCGATTTGCATTGAAAGCATCGGACAAAGTCTTGAGCCATGTCACCCAATGTAAGCCACTTATCGACATTTTGACGACTACGCCAATCCAAAGCTGCCCCAGTTAGGCTTTAATCGAAATATGCCATCATCACATCATCTTTCTCTCCAAAAATCCTCATCTTGTTGCAATAGACCTTCAGGTGGGATATCAGATCTCCACGCCAATCATACAAGTTAAATTTTGGTAATTTGAATCCTGCGGGCAGGTGGATGTCACGGGACACAATCAGTTCTTTACAAGTCACGCTACCCTGGCCTCCCACTCTTCTCCTATCCCGTAAGGATTGTTCTGCGCTTTTCAACTTCTTGGGTACCCTATCTCACCCTTCTCTTCTCATAACCCTTTCATTTCTAGCATGAAGCTGCTCATCCCGGGAACACTTCTTGTATGAATCGAGGACCTTGCGGGCAACCTCTGGGGTGATATTGGTTATTGTGAGCTTTGAGTGAGTATTCATTGTTTGGGGTAGTGGATATGCCATGAGAGTAATTTTGGGGAGATGTAACTGGAGGATGAGTGATGGAGTTACTAGGTTAGTTGGGAAAAATGGGTGTATCTGGTGAATATGGAGGATCATCTGGCATTGTGATTGGAGCTTGGGTAAGGGCAGCATCTGGAAAGATCGGTGGTGGTGGGGGTGGTGCCTTCCCAATCATCCAGGCCTGATACATGTCCGCCATGTGTTGTCTTAATATCCGCACCTCTTCAACCAACCCATCATCCCATTCATCCAACTGTTGTCGGGCACTGGTATTAACCAACCCAGTTCTATTGTTGTTTGCCATTGCCTTTTGTCCTTGTGTGAGTTACCACTTTAAAACCACAAACCAACCACCTTTCTGGAATGACATGACAAAATGAAACCATCGCGTTAGCGTTAGGGCATTGAACATATTGGTAACAGCTTTTGATCGATCGCATGCGTCATCCCGGCCTTTTGCAAACTTTCTCTTCCTTTGTATTTATTCTTTTTCCTTCTTGTTTTTTCTTCTTTTCACTCTTGCCTTTGTCTTCTCTTGTTCCTATTCTCTCCCTTTCTTGTTTTTCCGCTCTTTTCTTTTCTTTTTTGCCTTTTTGTTGTTTTTCTCTCTTTTCTTTCCTTTTTTTTTTCTTTTGGTTATGGTCGAATCCTATGGAGATTGGCTACGTATCACGACCCCACATGAATCAGACCAAGCATAGTTCGTGAAGATAAAAGGTAAAAAACAATAAAACCTATTTTGGAACTTTCAATTTTTCACAGTAGAACAAACTTTTATTACAATGATTTAAAAACTAACAAACTTAAACAAAACTAATAGACTCTGACAGAAAGACGAAATGCAGACTCGAAAATCAAACAACTTTTTCACAGTAGAACAAACTTTGATTACAATGATTTAAAAACTAACAAACTTAAACAAAACTAATAGACTCTGACAGAAACACGAAATACAGACTCGAAAATCAAACAACCCACATACCCTTATCAAAGGAAATACATATTCAAAAATAGACTGACAAATTCCTTCCCCTATATGCCAATTTTAACCAAATGGCTATTTTTGCAAACGTGGCCCCTTCTTAATTTTACATGAATTTTGAGGCCGGGGAGGATTATTTTATGACACTTCACAAACTCGTCCGTTCTTTTACGAGAATAGCCTTTCGACAACTGAAATATACTCTAGGCCTATTTCGGCAAGAACGATTTAAGATGCCGCCGAAGCTGGATCGGCTTATTTTGACCAAAATCCAAACTGTATTCACTTGACCAACAACTCTTTCTCTTGTTTCTTCAAATTAAAATAAAAGACCTGGTTTTGCAAACACGGCCTTTCAGCACCTCGGGGACGAAAATTTTAAGGCCACGTTGGCTAACTGGCCAAAATCTTGGAAACTGACCAAAAGGTGGATCTTCTTGCAAAAGCTGCCCTCCAGCGTCCCTTTCGGGAATGTTTGGCTATTTCTGACAAGAATGGCTTTACCTGACTTATTCATGCCAAAATTTTAAAACGTAGACACATTTTTTTTGGTATTTTTGCAAAGGGGAGGTTGGACCCGATGAGGGTTGCCTACGTATCTCACATCCGATGAGAATCAAACCTGCGTAGTTCGGGTACATAAACTAACTATTTTCGAAAACAGGACTCTTTTTGACAAATACACTATTTCGAAAAGCAGGACTCTTTTTTATATTTTCTTTTCAACAAGCTATTTGAAAATAAAACTCTTTTGTTTTCTTTTTCTTTTTTATTGACAAATAAAACAAACCATTCTTTTTGTAAGAACAAATTTTTATTTTTCCCTCTTTTTTTTTTTTTTATTTTCCTCAAAAATTCGGCAGAGTTCCGACTCTATTTTGACATTGGTCGTTTTTCTAAAACATATAATTAACTTTCTACACTGCTATTTTTTTTTTCCGAATATTCAAGCCGGTCAGCATGCGAGTCCGAGACAAATAAATGTACATGCTGTCACACCTCTTTTTTACGGCGCTTACACCCCGGCGAAAGGGATATAAACATAAAAAGAGTTTTTCCAATTAAAGGACGGTTGAAACGGGATTCTTTTATTTAAAAGATTCAGAGTCGCCACTTGGGAGATTTATGGTGTCCCAAGTCACCGGTTTGAATCCCGA